>JANIWU010000004.1:0-213893 GCA_030705145.1 Hagleromyces aurorensis | reverse complement strand
TCAAGGCATCCACTATACATTATTGATACCTACTATCCAGTTGACATTACAACAACCGTTTCCTGATAGTAATGGTAAATTAACCAAGACATTTTTACAGACGTAGCCGCCCTGTAGATAATTGACTGGGCCTGTTGTTGGATTAGTGCAAGATCGATATTCCTATTCAGTAAAAGTATTGTAGTGAAATAAATACTAATATAGTGATTAGCCCTTTTTCGAAGTGACCAAAGCATCTCGAGCATGAATTTGAGGAACCTGCTCTCTATATATCTGAATTTGAAGTAGTATTGATCAAAAATAATATACTGTCAAATGTATTTGGTTTGGCCTTGAAGTGGTAACTTTGATTCCACTACCCTCCACCAATTGACCCGTATCTTGTACCTTTTGCCAATGTGATTTTGAACTTTTACAGTTAATTGCTAGAATTGATTAACTATCCAAAAGTTCCAATCGTTGGACAGTTGGAGTAGCTGCTTTCTATTATTCATTGATTTCAAACACCTATTACAAAAACTGTTTGAATATGTGTCGTAATATTTTATTTCTTTCACCTTTTACATTTATCATGGTGGAATTTCTTATTCAAAGAAATCAGCCACAAGGTATGCTTCGAAAGTCTAAATGGGATTATGTTTTGTTTTCAAATCATCTCAGTGTAGTTAAATTTATCCTTCATCCATTTGAGATAAAGCTGTTGGCAATGATGTTACACTATCGATGATCTGAAATTTATAAAAATTGCAATCAAAGACCTAATACTCTTACATTCATGGCGAATATATTTCAAAAAAGCTCAAAATATCGAGTGATATTGGATAAATCAATTGAATAAAATTAATGTCATTTAGCCTATAGAAGCATGAATCATTGAGAATACTTTGCTTCGTATGACCCAATCTTTGGCCACCACCTTTCTCAACTTAAAACCAAATATTAAGTTCAATCATAATTGTTAGGAAAAAAATATAATAAGAACACTTTATATATAAATTGAAGAAATAATATTTAAACTAATGCTTTTAATCTTGTATTTTATGCCTGCGCTCATTTTTGTTGGTTTATTAATGCTATCACGTGTATTTTATTCAAAATTTTCAAATCTGAGATAAATGCGATGGTTTGAAATTGGTGAGAGGCAAAGGCGTTGCTCTTTTGACAATATTTAACCAAACATACCGAAAGGCCACTAGCCCAGTATTTCTAAGGACTCGAATCAAATAAATTAAGGTTTAAGATGAATCCACAAGTTACTAATATTATTATCATGCTAGTCATGATGCAACTTTCGCGTCGTATTGACATGGAAAACCCAACTATAGTCAATTACATCAGAATTGCGTACTGTTCGGCTGTGTTAATTTCTTGGTTAATATATCAAATTGCCAGGAGAAGAATCGTTGCTAAAAACGATTTGACCACTTTGAAGTTCGTGACTCCAGCCAATGCCATGAGTCAACAAGAGGAAAAATTAGAGGTCACAACCGTCAGAGACTACGATTTGAAGGAGATCGATAGTGCCATTAAGTCAGTCTACTCCGGGTTGGCTATGATGGGTTTCATGCATCTTTACATGAAGTACACTAATCCACTTTTCATGCAATCCATCTCACCAGTCAAGGGTGCATTGGAGCATAACGAAGTCCAAATCCATCTCTTTGGCAAACCAGCCACTGGAGATTTAAAGAGACCCTTCAAGGCCGCTTCCTTGTTTGGAGGCTTTGGTGCTGGAAACAATGTCAAAACAGACAAGAAATCCGTCGAGGAAGCTGAAAGAGCAGGAACTGGTGGTGTCAAGGCTGAGTGATCTGCTAGCAGGGTTTTCAATACACTAAGTAAAATGAACTTTTATATATAGTTTCAAGAATATGTTTGTATAGATCTTTTTCTTCTCACAATTTCAATTCTTTGAAGCCAAATAAGGGCTTGTTACGAATTACACATTTTAAATGTATCACAAGAGCGTGCCAAAGGAGAAATTCTAGAGAACAAGAATTCATGAGGCCGTGCCTAACATAAACAAATGGACTGCAAAATTCTAGTTTTAGGCGCAGGCGGATTAGGATGCGAAATAGTAAAGAATTTGGTAGTATATGGAGTAAAAGAGATCCATCTAGTTGATATAGACACAATTGAGTTGACAAACTTGAACAGGCAGTTTTTCTACAAACAAAACGATGTCGGGAAACCAAAGGCAGAGATAGTGGCCAGGTATATCAATAACTGGAAGTTATCTCTGATCGAACCTCCGGATGTAAAAATATATCCGTACGTCAATGACTTGATGTTATTCCAGCCTGACTTCTTCAAACAATTTGATTTCGTGATATCAGGTCTCGATAGTATAGAACCTAGAAGGTACGTCAATAATATCCTGGTACAATTAACATTCCAATCTAATTTTGAAATATGTATTCCCTTCATTGATGGAGGTACAGAAGGGTTTAAAGGTCACGTCAAGACAAGCATACCGGGAATAACTGCCTGTTGGGAGTGTTCCCTGGATACATTGCCTACAAATCAGCATACATACCCTATGTGTACGATTGCGAATAATCCAAGAACCATAGAGCATGTATTCGAGTATGTGCTACTCAAACAAGAAGAAACGCCTGACTTGGAGGAAGAAATGGTCATAAATACCCTGTACGAGGAATGCTTGGAAAGGGCGATTGGGTTCAGAATAGATACTCAAAAATTGACAAAGCAATATATGCTAGGAGTTATGAAAGGAATAGTGCCGAGTGTCATAACGACCAACGCGATTGTAGCAGGAATCCTATGCGAAGAAGTGGCAAAGATTTATGATGACGAGGTCGACTTTGATGATATGAATAACTTTACTACTATAAACGGATCTAATGGATGTTTTATATATTCATTCAAATATGAGCGGAACCCTCTTTGCAAAATCTGTAGCCAGGTATAAACAAATATGTAGCCTCTTTTGTCCGTATCGTGGAAACGAATACATGCGTCGTGCCCAAGTTACTTCTTTCTCAGTCACATACTCCGAAATACAAATAATTTAAATAAGATGCGCATTTGTCATAAAGTAAAGCTAAAACATAGTAGAACAACAGACCAGCAGAACAGCAGAACCACAAATATCTGCTGAATCTGGATTATTTATATTTTTTTCAAGTATTTGTTGCTGATTTTGAGGCTGCAGATAAAACTACCGTACATTTTTTCAAGACCCATTTCATATAGAACCTGATATGAATAGCAGGCTCTACGGTTTGACAATACGTTGCGGAAGGGTGGCAACTAAGGGAATTGCATTACAAATTCAAAAACGATGTTTTTCCGCTATTCCAGTTACTAGGCAGATTCAGGAGACGCTTATAAAGCCGTATATGGTGGTGAATAAACCTGATGGTTTGAATATAAATGTTGCTGAAAGGGCGGCAACCAGGTTAAGAAATATATACAATGAAAGCAATGAGATTCTGAAGATATCGGTAGAAAGTGGTGGATGTCACGGATTTCAATACAATTTGAATCTTATTCCAGATGAGCAACCCGAGGCTGTGCAAAAAGAGCAAAAAGAGATGGAGGATGATGAAGACGCAGAATTTGGCGATGTCTCAGAAAAAAAAATATACTACGATTTATATAAAGATGGAGGACGATTTGTGATAGATGAGGGCTCTTTGAAAATACTGAACGGGACTACTTTAACTTACAGCACCGAACTGATCGGCTCAACATTTAAGATTCTTGGGGGCCAGTTGAAAAGTAGCTGTGGTTGTGGAAGTAGTTTTGATGTGGCCGAATAGGGTAGTTAACCTCATCACCTCGTTTCGCTAATCACGTCATTTCCGATATAGTCAACATACTCTTGTGTATATTTATTTTTGTTTACTATTGTACAAATTGCATAATTTTTGTCATAATCATATCATGTAAGTCATCATCGTCAATCAAAATACTACTTTTGAAAATACGCATCAAACCTGCTAAGGAGAT
This sequence comes from Hagleromyces aurorensis, assembly GCA_030705145.1. NCBI lineage: Eukaryota > Fungi > Ascomycota > Saccharomycetes > Saccharomycetales > Saccharomycetaceae > Hagleromyces > Hagleromyces aurorensis. The sequence goes on along the minus strand of JANIWU010000004.1, from coordinate 209,918 downwards.
CGTATATATTGGAAATTTTTCTATTTTAAATCCCGTATTTTCATATACATATGGTAGTATGGTATCTCTTAAAGGAGCTTCTGTATCTTTCACCCCACATAATTTTTTGAAGGTGTCCTGTGAGAAATCAATTTCAAATTCCTTGAGGTTATCTGTGAGATCTCCCATGTAAAAATAGAGCTTAGCATTACGATAAGTACCTGTTTTTGATTCTTCGCAGATCGCTAAATCTCCTATCGTAATCATAAATTCGGGAGTGAATATCACCGGCCAAGTAAGAGCCTGGTAAGTGCTTTTCAGCCATTCTAAGACAGTTTCACAAACTAAATGATCGCCATTACAGGCCAGAAGGCCTGATGTATTTAATTTGTCATTGTTGTACATTAATATTTTTGCTAATCTCCCATCATCGGATTCACATTGGAAGGTGAATTTGGCAATACCATTTTCCGTCACCTTGGTAGTAGCATCGCAATTCTTAAGAAGTTTCTCTAAACCAAAACTTGCTTTCTCATCAAAACTGACGATGTTTAAAGCAAAATAAAGCCAATTATTGTGCATTGAAATTTTCAAGTTTTGGGTTTATGGTGAGACTTGTTTTTCGTATTCATATGTAAAAATACTTGATATTAATTTGATCATTTCGGGCCGAATTATTTATTATTAGTGGGACGCAGATACTTAATATTTAAAGGAGACTTAGATAGCCCTAGAGTTGAAAGGTGTAACAAAATTCATAAGAAAGTATTGCTAGGCAATGAGTGACTTTTGGGATAAGAATAAGGGTTCAATTAAGTCTGGGCTAGTCTCAGTAGGAAAATACAGTTATAAAGGAACCAAATATGTTGCAAAAACAGGCTATCAAGCCGGTAAAAAGCATTACAATAACAATAAAAAAGAGAGAGACAAGAGGGAGAAGAAGAAGAAGGGCGAAAATATCGATGATGATGATGATGACGATGATTCGGATGGAAATATGAGTGACGATCGTTCGAGGAGTTCCTATAATAGACCTGCATTTAAGGATCCCAATTCGTTTCCTGCTCCCCCTCTAAGAGCCGATCAAAATCCCCACACAGCTCATCCCCAAGCCAATGGCTACCAGAATCAATCTTCACAGCAGAACCAACAGTACTCACAACAAAACCAACAGTATCCACAGCAGAATCAGCAGTACCCTCAGCAGAATCAGCAGTACCCCCAGCAGAATCAACAGTACCCTCAGCAGAATCAGCAGTACCCCCAGCAGAATCAACAGTACCCTCAGCAGAATCAGCAGTACCCCCAGCAGAATCAACAGTACCCTCAGCAGAATCAGCAGTACCCCCAGCAGAATCAACAGTACCCTCAGCAGAATCAGCAGTACCCCCAGCAGAATCAACAGTACCCTCAGCAGAATCAGCAGTACCCCCAGCAGAATCAACAGTACTCTCAGCAGAATCAACAGCAGAATCAACAGTATCCACAACAGAACCAGCAGAACACGCAGCCGAGCCAGTATTATCAAACTCAAAATTTGCAAGTAGGTTTGCCTTCAGAACAGCCCGCTAATTCATTTCCTTCTCTAACAAGTACGCAATCGTTTGATCCATCTACGAATAACTTACCCCAGGTAACAAATCAACCGTCATTTATACGTCCAGAATATCAAAACATTTACCAAAGACCTCAGCCAGTTTCGCAACCATCATTTCAAAATTCTGTGAACTCATCACAGGGTTTAGGATATCAGCAAGGAGGTTTGCAAGTGATGCAACCTTTACCCATAAACAATGAGGAACAGAATTTTCAAAATAATTTCCAAAATACTACCAATTCTTCTCAAATGAGTAACAGTTTGAACAATCAGACAGAGCCACAATCAGAATATGGGGCCCGAAACAACGGATCTGCACCTCAAGCTTATCCTAATAATACACCTTACTCTCGTCCCAGTTATGCACTTCCATCTGATGTACACCCACCTGGACCTCATTTCGAAGTTAAACCATTTAATTCGGACGAAAATTTGGCTCGTAAGGAATCTCCGAAGTTGTCTATTCCTCCAGTAGATTTAAGCAGCCTGCCACCACCCCCAACTCATAGAGATAGAAACAACATTCAGTCCAAAAATACGACACCAGCAGCTGAATTGCTATCGAAAGTTCAGCCTGATCCGCTCAAAAATAGCAACACAGAACCTGCTGCACCATCATTACCTGCTCGGCATGGTAAAAGAGAGGTACCTATTCAGGACGATAGATCGACATCTCAAAGACTAGAGTCTCGATTTAAAGGATCATCATCCTCTGTCCCAATTGATAATCGTCCTGAAGACGGTATGAATGAACAGAATGAAGCTGTACATGACGAAATGAATTCTTCTGATGTCTCTAATACAATGTCGTTGAATACAACATCGACTCGTCCCGGCAGCGATACAGCTTTAAGAGTCAATAAATCAACAAAAAGAGAGGAAGCCCCCCGTGCTGCCATAGTCGGTGAATACAAATATGATGTTAATGTTGGATTCCAACCCCCACCAAAACCCTTCAGATCTTCCGAAAGATCTGCCCAAAAAGGTGGGAATGTTACCGGCATGAACAAGCAGGGATTAACACCTACTAGTAAACCTCCTCAAGAAGAAGATGCTTCTGTACCATCTATTGAAAATGAGAAGCGGTCTGTGCCTTTGCCTTTGCCCCCAAGAAGAACATCAACCATGGACAGTCGGGACGCAATGAAAGAACAAACAACAACTAGTCATTCAGCAGAGTTTTTGCCACCTCCAAAACCTTTTAGGAGGGAAAAACTGAACCAAACTGGGAGAGATAGAAATGAAGACATGTCTAAAGGTGGCTCCAGTCCTGAAAATAACGAAGAAGTTGGTCCCAGATTACCTTCAAGACATAGAAGAGAGCGTGAAGATTCTCGGACTAAAGACGATGAAGATATTGATAAAAATGATGACGATGACGAGCACGCTCCAAAACTCCCTGTTAGGCATAGAGTTGAGCAGAATGACTTCGAAAAGAAGTTTGATGTAGAATCGGAGAGAAGTTCCAAAATTGAGCTTAAAGTTGAGAATGATTCTGATGATGATTTGAGTGAAGATTATGAGGATGCATTGCCTACTATTCCAACAAGAAATTATGGCAAAAATACGGTTTCTGGCACTAACTCTCCGTCTCCACGTCAAATTGACTTGACGAAACTGCCCCCTCCCCCAAAGCCTAGACAAAGGACTACCGCTTCTGAGGTAAGCACGACAGTGGAAGACAATCACTTAGTTCAGGACAATCAAACTATTAAGAAAAAACCTCCACCAGTTGTAAAGCCCAAACCGAAAAATATAGGCGCGGTCCTGGAAAAAGGAGGAGATAGTAAGCAACCCCCAAAAGTCCCACCGAAAAGGATCCTGACTACTGAGAAAGTGCCCTCACACACTGAAGATATTTCTGATGAGCTATCTCGGGTGCATCTAAGGAAAACTGACTCCGCGTATTTAAATGAAGACAGCATACCATCAGATACCAAGAAACCCCAACCCCCTCCTGTTGTTCCCAGGAAAAAATCAGGGCTGAAGAATGTGCCACCAGCAGTTCCAAGTAAAAAACCACAGCTGAGACAAACGAATAGTGGCCCTAATGACAGCGAGTCAAATCCGTTTGAGCGTTACTTGAAAAGTGCAGTTCCGAGCGAAGAAGATAGATTGCATAAATAGGCGTCGTATCAACCCTTCTGTCTGATCTTTACGGTTCTACTACTCATTAATTATATAAATATTAACAAAGTTATTTAGGAATTAATGGATTAATTTTGTTCAGACAGATGTGATTATAATGGCGGAACATCTTTAAACATGGATAATGATGATCTCCTCTGACTGCAAATCATTTGTAAAAAAAACGCTTGTCAGGGCTCTGTGGCGTACTTCAGAAAGTCAATGAGCCAAGTGCATTATGTATTATTGAACCACTGATCAACCCATGCTAAACAACCTGTGCTTATTTGGATAAAAGTGCTGCAAATTGCTGTATATTTATTTCACCAGAGCCATCGCTGACTTCTCTCAGCATGTCGTCGACCTCCGCATCAGTCAATTTCTCACCAATGGAGGTTAGAACATGCTTCAACTCTGCTGCTGAAATTAGACCGTCGCCGTTCTTGTCGAAGACCTTGAAAGCCTCCAGCAATTCTTGTTCGCTGTCGTTAGACTTCAGTTGGCGAGACATTAATGCTAAAAACTCACTGAACTCAATCTTGTGGTTACCATCTATGTCAATTTCGTTCATTAGATCTGCGACTTCAGCCTCACTTGGTGAGAGTCCGAGGGATCTCATGACTGTGGCAAGCTCGCTGGATGATATGGACCCGTTGTTGTCCTTGTCGAAGAGAGCAAAGGCCTCTTTGAATTCGGCGATTTGTTCCTCGGTTAAGTTAGAAGACATATGAAAATGTTTATTTGACTGTTTATTAAAGCAACTCTCTACTTTCCAGTTGTGGAAGTTCCTTTATTTTGTGTTGATAGTTTGTATATAGCGAGCACTCTAATTTGAATTTGCTAGGTACATATTCACCCGTCAAGAGAAGTTTTTATAGAAAAAGGGTTCCTTTTCATATCGCTTTGTACGCTAAAGGGCAGATCAGCATCTATATTAAAGATTCTATGCACCTAGCTTCGAAAACGCAGGAAACGTAGAATTGTCCAGATGTCGGCGCCAGTCTTCTTCGGAACGGATTCCTTTTATATAGTCAGAAGGTGTGGCTCCTGCTATTAACCACAATAAAAAAAAATGTTTGGCATCAACATTGAAGAGGTGCCCATTTGGTTGGTGTATTTGGGAACGATGTATCTCTTCACCCCTTTGGTGGTGTATTTAGTGGTTCCATACCTGTTTTACGGGACCAAATCTACTAAAAAGAGGATTATAATATATGTGATAGGCGATATCGGACACTCGCCCCGGATGTGCTACCACGCATTGAGCTTCAGCGAGCTCGGCTGGCAGGTAGAGTTTTGCGGTTACGTCGACGATAAACTGCCGGAAGCTGTTGAAAACGACCCAAACATCACCATACATAAGTTGAGGAGGTTGGAAAATACCGGAAATGCACAATCCAAGGTTTTTTTGATCAAAAAGGTACTATACCAGGTGTTTCAAACCCTCCGGCAGTTGTGGACTTTGAGAGGAAGCAACTACATACTGATCCAAAACCCTCCAAATATACCAATTTTGCCCATTGCCGTGCTATACAGGCTCACGGGATGTAAATTGATTATTGATTGGCATAATCTCGGGTACTCGATCCTACAACTGAAGTTTAATGGCACTTTTTACCACCCATTTGTTCTGGCCGCCTACTGCGTCGAATGGCTTTTTGGAAGGGTTGCAAACTATCATCTGACGGTTACAAAGGCAATGAAATCGTATCTGGTTGAAAAGTTTGGAATCAATCCGAAAAACTGTGTTGTTCTATATGACCGCCCAGGTCCACAGTTCTCGCCGCTAAATACTGATAAAGAGAACAGAGCGAAGATCATGGAATCAGAACCGTTTTTGACGGACTTACTTCCAGATAATTTTGATATCAGAAAAGGCGATAAATTAATAGTGACATCGACATCTTTCACCCCAGATGAAGATATAGGAGTTCTTTTGGGGGCGTTGAGAATATACCAAAATTCATTTCACAAATTTGATAAGAATCTACCGAAGATATTATGTATTATAACAGGCAAGGGCCCTCTGAAGGACGGTTTCGTAAAGCAGGTGAAAAGTCAAGATTGGGATCATTGCATAGTCGAATTTGTATGGCTGTCAGCAGAAGATTATCCCAAATTATTGCGTCTTTGTGACTACGGTGTTTCATTGCACACCTCTAGTTCGGGATTGGATTTACCGATGAAGATATTGGACATGTTTGGGTCAGGATTGCCTGTCATTGCGATGAATTATCCAGTATTGGATGAGCTCGTTACCCATGACAAAAATGGTTTGAAATTCACAGACCGCAGGGAGTTACACGAATCGTTGATATTTGCAATGAAAGATCCAAGTGTTTATGAAAAGCTGAAAGAAGGGGCGCTTGGGGAATCGTCTGCCAAATGGAACCCTAATTGGGTAAAGGCAATGTCACAATTGAAAATCATCCCAGCAAATTGATAAGGATATTCGAAAAGTATACCGAAAGTAAGCATTAATTAGTAAAAGACTTTTTAGTTTTCTGACTTTTTGGTATTCAAAAACCTCCAATTTAGATATTTTTTGAAGTTCATGATTTTAGACTGTGTAGTACTGTTTTATAGCCGCTAAATGTTCTTTTGAATTGTAATTTTTCAAAGTTCTCTTTTTCAGACTTCCAGTATTTTCGTAGGTCCAAAACTTGTAGTTTTCATGAGCATATGCTTCTATAAATTCATGTTCTGGTATTAAGTAATCATCATCCATCGCAATGAATGGAGAGCTAATAGCTTTAATGTTGGACTCAATGACTTTGCTCGTAATATAAGTGTAAAACCTACTGATTAATGTTCCGTTATAGCCTCCTCCACCTAATAAAATTATGCTACACTTTTGAAACTTGTTCATTATCGATATTATTGCATTGGTTAAACCAGAAATAGTCAACTGCCATTCTTTGAAGGCATCTCCTCCTAAACCATCACCACCGCATTGGATAATAATGCAGTTGGGTTCGAAATTATTAACTTGCGGAAGAATTACCTCTTCTACTACTTGGTTCAGATTTTTGTCGTCAAGGCCGTGATAAAGTGGAATGTTGATAGTGTTCTTCAGAGGATTAGAGTCGTCCAACGAACCCGTACCAGGAAAAAATCCGAGTTCGAATAAATGTAAAGATATTGTTTGAATATTCTGTGCATACTGAAATGCCTTTTCAACACCATCCCCGTGGTGTAAATCGAAATCAATATATGATACCTTTTTGAACCCCTTCTTTCGAAGCTTCAAGATGAGCAGGACAATATCATTTACATAACAAAAACCACTGGCTCGCCTTTTCAGAGCATGGTGTCTCCCCCCATCCCAGTTTATGGCAATTGTAGGCTCATCCGTAGATAAATAATCAGCAAGCTTAAGAGATGCACCGGCAATTACCTGGCAATACATTGGCAGATACGAAAAAATGGGGCAATCGCCATTTAAATTGTACTCAATTTTGGGATCTTCTTCGGAGTTTTCCAGGGATTCGCTGGATTGTGCATCTGATAATGATCTCTTCTTGTTATTATAAATAGGAACAGATTCAATCTCAAGAATCTTCTTAAAATTTTGTAGTAATTCTTGTCTCGAAGGGGCAACGCCAGTAACCTCGACCGGGTTGTATTCCTTCCAAAGATCCTCATCGGCGTCATATGGTAGACAGTTATTAAAGCTTGGATCTAGTAAGATGTCAAGATAATCTTTTGAATGAAAAGCTAATAGATCTTTTGCGGAACAACAAGGATCATCAATAATGTAGTCAAAGTGTTCCAGTAAATTGTAGCTTTCAATTAAGGCATACGTCAATCTCGATTTTTTATATTTATTGCAGGGGAGTAGATCAGCAACTTGTGATTGAAAAGCAGACGTGGAAATGATCAATCTTGCCATCTTTAGAAATGCCTTTTCTGAAACGTAAGTTTGAATTTTGCTGTCTTTAGACGCTGCTTTACATTTTGTTCTTAATTAGTATAGTTTGATATAATTTCTATAGAATAGTATACCTTAAACTTGAAAACACCTAGAAGGAGAAACGAAACAAAAGACAGTTCATCAGTTATTACCAGTCTACACTTAAATTGTATGGTACTATCAATATTCAAAACTATATACTCCCATTACAGGAAAATAAGATCAAAATTGATACTCTTCTTCAAAAATGAGGAATTCTGCTAAATTTACTCCAAAGTCTTAGCTACCCAAGTTGGCAAGATGAATGATGCTTCATGAATTCTACTGTTGTAGTACTTGTATAGTTCTCTTTCCTTTTCTTCAGAGATTTTACGCAATGGCTTCTTGACATCCACGTTCTTGTCCTTACAGCAAACCATGAAACCAATGGTACCAGATGGGTAGGTTGGAATGGTCGTGTAAGCATATTCAGCAACAGGGAAGACCTGGGCACATGCCTGCTTCAACTCCTTGATAATGTTTAAGTGCAACCACATACTCTCTCCCTGGGTGCTGATGACACCGTTAGAAGTCAATGCTGTGTTTAGCAATTCAAAGTATGACTTTTGAAACAAACTCTCAGCTGGACCTTCTGGGTCAGAAGAGTCGGTAATGATAACATCAAAAGTGTTTTGGTAGCTTCTCAAGAATTCGAAGCCATCACCGATGTGAGTCTTGACCTTTGGATGGGAGTAAGATGCAGACATTTCTGGCAAGTATTGCTTGGACAATCTAATGACAGCCTCATCAATGTCACACAACCATGCTTCCTCCACAGACTCATGCTTTACAATCTCTCTCAAAACACCTCCGTCACCTCCTCCAATGACCAGAACCTTCTTTGGATTAGGGTGGGAGTTAAGAGCCAAGTGAGCAATCATTTCCTGGTATGAAAACTCATCACGTTCGGTAGCTTGAATAACATTGTCCAACACCAAGACATTACCATAGTCGGTAGACTTGAAGATCAGAACGTCTTGATATTTAGACTTCTCGTGGTGCAAAACTTTTTCAACTTTCAAAGTCATAGCTTGACCGGGCCACATGGTGTCAGAGATCTCTCTAAACCAGCCATCGACAATTGTTGGATGTGTGATTTCGTTGGACATTGTTTAATGTTTTAATGAAGCCTCTGTTGATATTTTAAGCTTTCTTAGTTAAACTGATGTTTGGGACAATCAATTTACTCTTTTATACTTTAAGTAGCATGTGTGTATATTGGAAAGCTCATCGCGCAAAAAAATTTTCTACGATGCTAAAGCTAGAGATAAGAGAGGGGTAGACACCCCAAACATCTACATTTCCCAAAGACATGCCAATGTGGCGTAATGTAGCAGAATGGTATGATTGAATACCATTTTATAGTATTTAACAACATGAAATGCTGAACTTTCTTCATTAAAGGACAAAATAAGGCGTGTGAAAGATGGCTATCTAGTGAAATGGCTAAAATATCTTGGAAATGAATGCCATTATAATGCGACAAGAAAAGAAGCTTGTATTCTGTCAGTGCAAAATGCTTCGAGTTTTAAGTGAGCAATCAATGACGGCAGTGGAAATGTTTGGAACCTCTGTGCATATCCAGGAAAGCTGGTTTGATCAACAGAAAGAAAACCCTATTTAGCTAAGTTTTAATGATAAAAAGAGCTCTTTTATACAAAGAGCTGCTATTGAAATTGCTGCCACCATTGACAACGTTTCAATTGAGAATATATAGAGTAAGATCCCAATATGTTTCAAGGGATAGGATTATAATTACTTTGCTACAGAAGTCTTTTACACGTATCCCACCCTTATAGGTAACGAAAGGACAATTTTCAATATATTACCAAATCATACTGTCATTTTACAATGTAGATTAAACATATGTCCTAGCAATTCAACTAAAATTGAATTTAGGCAGTAATTTCGGTGATCGATATAGGTGTGGTAAGCTTTGGTTGTAAACCTATTATTTTCAGGACCATCGACATATTCTTGCAAGTTTTTGGATTTGATATTTCATGAACAATATTACTCGTAGCTAGATTTACTCTTATTGACATTAAATTACAACTGTAATACTTTTCAGAGATTCCTTTGGACTGGTGTATCAAAGCGGCTTCTGCTTCTCTTGCTAAAATATATCACGTGTCTATTGGATATGGCAAAGTTCAATTTCTTTAATATGATAGTGTAGAAGTGCTAAGCGACAGCTTGAAGCAAGGCCATCTCCAACAAGCGAATGCGAATTGCTCCACCCCAGCCATATCCAAAATGTCCGATGACCATTATGTACAGACTCTTTCGGAGATGATAGAGTTGTTTCAAAACTACAAGCCAGGGGTAGTTTCTTTAGATAGCATCACCAAGTTATGCCAGACGCTGGGCCTAGAGTCTTTTATCGATGTGATTGACAATGAAGTCTCAAGATTGTCAACCGCCTCCAAGATTATCGTGATTGACATAGACTTTGACAAAGTAAGGGACAAGGTTAAGGACGTGAAGTTGGTTCTGGCCTCCAATTTCGACAATTTCAACTATCACAACAAAGCATCAAATACCAACATTCTACTCAATTCACTGACAGAATACCAGGATTTACACCGATTCTACCATAATTTGAAGTTCCTACAGCTCCTCGATACGTATTCGCAAATTGATGCCGAAGCCAACTCGAATGCGCCATCCCACAGCACAACGAACTTGAATTCTGCAGGGGACACTGCTGGTGGCGGAAATTCCCATATATCGAACAGTTCCACAAGTACTGGAGGAAAGCTAGATCTCTTCAAGTACTTTACAGAGCTTGCACAGCACGTCAGCAACTATTTTGTTGACCAAAATGCTCCGTTCCGCGTGGAAGCCAATCTGAACAACAAGTTCGGGTTATATATCTTGTCAACTAATGGGAGGGAAGAAGAAAATGCACAGCCGTTGGCCAAGCTGTATTTTGTTGCGTCAGAAAATCCACAAACACGATGCTACGAATACATATATTCCGAGAACAGCAATGCATGGATTAATGAATCTGCAGAATACTTCACTTGCGGTGTACAGCTCGTGATGGAAATTCTTGACCAGGAGAAAGATGTATGGTTCCCGCAGAACTTTATACCGGAGGACATGATATATACACATTCTGACGAGTTGCCGCTCGACGATACCCCTTCTATCATCGACCTGGCGATGTCTGCCAACACCGTGTTTCGGGAGTTCAGTGACAGATTTCAGTTAATGAATGACTTTACGACAAAGCTTATCAAGATCAAAACTTTTGATGTGGGCAACGACAACATGGCCCTGATAATAGAGATTCTCAACTGGATTCGGTGGTACCAAGTGGTCCTGCACCAGATCTACGATCTTCTAGTACATACAGACTCGAAAGACTCGAGAAAGGACAGTCTGAGGGAGTCAGATCTTACTCTGCCTCTGCACACCTCGAAGTCGCCGACTTACAGAAGACGGCGCTCGTCGAACAAAAACCGCAGGCCCAGCATCGCCGAATCTGCTATGCTGCGGGACCAGGGCCTCCAGCAGTTCAACCTGCACGAAATAATGTCAGAACAGGTAATTGCGGACGATAGCAAGGATGCCCATGGCGACGTGAAGATGGAAGTAGACTCTGGCAGCGTCGGCGGTGACGGTTCAGCGAGAATCCCCGGCAACCAGATGCAACTAGTCGTGAATGAGGATCATATCTCGCTGGATTCCATCGCCCATTGCAGCCTCTACGACGGCTTCGAGAAATGGACTTCCTTCATTGACATCTTCAAGAACCACATGAACTAGGAAAGCCCTTTAGAGGATACACAGAATACACCCACGCATATAGTCACGTGATAGACATCTGCCGTGTGTACTTTGGAATAACCGTGCTTTTTTCTGAAAAGTCCTTTTGACTCATTTCACGATGACTGGCGCAACCACGTTTGAAAAACTTTGATGGAGGTGAAAATGAGTAATTGTTGGCCCACTAGATATGGCCCAGTAAGAACCACCCCATAAAGACCCACGAAGGGGTATATAAAGTATTGATCCATCGGGCAACATCGCAACATCATCAACCATGGACATTTTGCTTGGAACGGACGTGCTAAAGAACTACATCACTGAGATGACCGAGCTGAGTATTGACTTCCACGATACATCCGTTGCATACACCAAAATGATCGACGACAGAGAAGTCTGTGTGTCTGCCAAGAACCAAATACTACTGCTGAAGATATGCAAGCAGCTGGTGTCGGCGCAGTCGAAGCCTCTCCTGGAGTTTGTGGACATCCTGATTGAGAAGTTCATGTACCCAAGGGGACTGCACAACTCCATTACCGATCTCAAGAGCCTCCAGGACAACGCTGGCGACTACGACCACATAGACCTAGGACATCCCAGGATATTAGAACTTGCTCTGCTGAGGCAGAGCCTCGAGGAGGTCCTAAAGCTGACGGACGGCAGCGACCAGGCCGGCACGCTAGCTGTGCTCACGGAAAAAGTTGAAACGCTACACGAGATATTTGTGCATCTACTGCAAGTGCTAAGTCTGCACATCGAGGTACCGACGCATGCCAAGTTCTACAAAAAGATAGTGATGAATAGCTTGGCCGACTTCCAGCACACCTTCGAGTCGTTCAAGACCATGGACTACATATTCCAGCGCCTGCTGGTGAATGTCGAGAAAACAGGCAAGTCTGACGACACAATGTTCACAGTGAACGAAGAGCTCCACAAGGTCATCTACATGTTCTACTCGGATAACATGAAGTGGTATGAGGAGCTGATCACTTCGTCCACAGCTTTTACCGAATTCATCGCTGTAAGCACCAACGGAAACGGAAATGTCGATGAGGCAGAGCTCCTCTTGCAAACTATCAACAGCATGGAGTTTCAAAAGTTTTTGTTGAAAAGGAAGGCTAGATTACACATTTGTAACAGAAGGGTCTTCTAAATAATACTCATTCCATCCATCTCCTTCCTCTCTATGATATTTTGTCTTTAATTCGCCAAGCGGTCCTCGCTTTTTTCTAATACGATTTATATACTTGATCTTTCTGTACTTAACAGGCGTCTAATTTCTCTCTATGCTATCACCAGGTTACTTCGTACGGCCGTTGGCCCTCATTTCCAGTTTTAACTCGGAACAAGGGTTTAAGGCCCTGTATATATCAAATTATGCGCTCAAACGCACATCAAGGAAAACTCGCAATTAAGCTCTATTTGGTATGGATTGATACAGGAATGCTCCCACTGAATTCTCCTCAAATGTCGCTGTAGCCCAGGCGCTTCAGGTTGTTCTTTACACCTTATTTTTGCAAATGCAATATGAATACTATAAGTGGAAAAAGGTAAACACAATCCACAAACCATCAAGAAAGTTTTGCAAATGTCAAAAATGGAAGGCTGCCATTGCCAGGAGGGAGACTTTCAGGGACAGTGTTTTGAATGCTGCATTGAGTAATTTCAGCGGTCTATTTGCATTTACCGGGATTGATATCCAAGTTTTTACAAGGATCGCCTAGCTGTTCAGGACCTCCTAACTCTTCAAAGGCTTATATAGTGGCCCACATCAGCGAAGCACAACGCCTAACAAAGAATAGGATTTGAATTACCCAAGTATAAGCATATTTGCATTTTAGAAAGGAGGAGCAGGAGACAGAGTTTGAAAGCAGAAAGCATGGATAAGACAAGAAGAGATGCGAGTAACAGATCCATTTTATCTTTAGCGTCACCAGCAAAACTCAACATAATGTCGTCAGACTGGGCAAGCCGACACAGTTTCGCAAAGGTTACGAAGAAAAACAGCCTGCGCAAAACGCAGTCGTTCAACTCGAGTACTCTCTCGACAGCCCAGGGCATTCCGAGCTCCTATATCAGGCCAAAACTCACTATGCCGAACCCACCGCTCGTGAGAAGAAACTCATCTTTTTTCAAGGACGACGATGTCCAGAACGAGCTGGGTACGACGAACAACTCCTTTGCATTATCACAACCACTGGATGCGACTGAGATAAAATCAAAGTCCTGTGTTCAAGAAGTTGACGAACCGGTGCCTGTCACCACAGACAGATTCATCCCATACATACAGAGCAACGTACAGGGAAAATTAAACAAAATCAACATAGAGGAGGAATTACCCCCTCCAAATGCATCGCCCTCGACTCACCTACGGGCCCAGACAAAATTGGTCTTTAAACAAAATGTTGCAGAGGCTTGTGGACTAGATATGAACCAGAGAATCCTGCAGTACATGCCTCAGCCACCATTAGCATCGTTCAAACGGCAAAGTTTTAGCTTGCAAAAGAGAACCCATTACAATTATCAACCTGGATCCACTGGGACATCAGAACTAATGAAATTGCGTAAGATAAACACAAACCCCGAGAGAATTTTAGACGCTCCAGGGTTCCAAAATGACTTCTATTTGAATTTACTAAGTTGGTCATCCAAAAACATCCTTGCAATTGCTCTTGAGACAGCTTTGTATCTTTGGAATGGTAGTACCGGTAGTGTTTCCATGCTCGTTGATTACCAAAACGTGGCCATTACCAGCATAACTTGGTCGGACGATGATTGCCACATCTCAGTCGGAAAAGATGATGGCAATGTGGAAATTTGGGATATAGAGACAATGTCATTAGTAAGAACGATGAGGTCAGGTCTGGGTGTGAGAGTTGGTTCTCAATCTTGGCTAGATACGTTGGTGGCAACCGGATCTAGAAGCGGTGAAATCCACATAAATGATGTCAGAGTAAAACAGCACATTATATCTACATGGCAAGAACATGTAGGAGAAGTATGCGGTCTAAGTTATCGTAGTGATGGTCTTCAATTAGCTTCTGGAGGCAATGATAACACAGTAATGATTTGGGATACCAGAATCTCACAACCAAAATGGATCAAGAGACATCACACAGCAGCTGTGAAGGCCCTGAGTTGGTGTCCCTACATGCCAAATATCTTGGCTACTGGGGGTGGGCAAACGGATAAGACTATACACTTCTGGAATACAAATACAGGTGCAAAAGTGGGATCAATAGTGACCGGTTCTCAAGTTAGCTCATTGCATTGGGGTCAAAGCTATACCCCTAGTAACAGCATGAACCGTGAAATAGTTGCTACTGGTGGAAGTCCAGATAATGCTATTTCGGTATACAACTACGATACTAAATTCAAAGTGGCTGAGATTACACATGCCCATGAGTCACGTATATGTGGTTCTCAACTTTCTCCTGATGGTACAACAATTGCCACTGTAGGTGGCGATGAAAACTTGAAATTCTATAAGATATTTGAAGCTCGCAAACTCAATAAAAGGAGACGAAAAGGTGCTGCTGAAGATGTTCTGAATATTTTCAGTCGAAGTTGTACCGTAGGAGGACTAGAGACACATGACGAAAACACTATTGGGGCAGACAAGACATCGATAGATGAAGCTTCTGAAGATGATAATACCTCAACAAGACGACAAACAAGTGAGTTTCTTATCAGATAAGCTTATGTAGATATTTTTCAGCATTAAATATAAAAAACACAAATGCATTCAGTTAATAATCAAAACAGTAACACTAAATATCTATTTAAATAGAAAACCATGCAATTCTAATTCACCCGAATGACCTCATTCGAGAAATTTAGAGGGTAGATGAATAGACTAGAGATGCATCAAGATGCCAAAATTGAAAACGAATCTTCGGTGCAAGGGCAACGACACTTCTAACTAGAAAATTTCCATTATCAATAGTGAATCAAAAAACTAAGCAAAATAACAAACACATGCGTAAAACAATACCATCAGTACAACCCATAGAACAAGTTCCCGAGGATGTCCCCATCAAATCACAAAAAAATAGAACTTAACCCCCATATATCAACCACCACAACTAGTAAAATCCTATCACATCAATAAAACGAATCCTCGAACAGAAAAAATTCACAAACAACGTTGTTCCACACCATATGGAAATGCAACACTAACTCAAACATACAAGTGTAGGCAACATCAGACGTCACCCAGCCAAATTCCAAACCCGAATCACAAACCTGAATTGGTAAAGACAAAGGGGAATGAGCAAGCTCACTCTATTACAATAACACCAAAGCTAAAATAGTTTCAGTTAATTATGAACCTTCAACTTCAAACCCAATTAGTTTCGAGATTATCAGCTTGAACTCAAAACTGCGCGAATCCCAACATCGCAACATACAGATGCCCATTCAAGTGTCAAAACGCATAGCAAATCCAAATACTATTTTCCAAAGCCGATAATAAATAGATCCCTCGGAAACAATCCCACCAAAGTAACATCAAATTAAACTGAAATCATAATACATTAATCCATGAGGAGCCCTATCCTTCCACGACCCACTGGAAACACCACAGGCTGTATGAAAATACTGTCCTGCCGCAAAAATGATCATTATACCACCTGAGACTTAAAGATTCAACTATTCCCCTGAAGCTTGCACCTAAAAGGCACTAGACAGACAGAAAAAGAGTCTCACTTCCAAAGAAATAAAACACCCGACAACTTCCATTTCCCAGTCTCTATCCATCTATATTCATCCCACCAGCCAACAGAAGACAATATCCCCAGTTAATTGGCAAAGATGATTTTGTATTTCGGTCCAAAAAATCTGTGTTGTAACAATATAAAGGTAATGATCCTCAATGAGGTCATTTCAGTTGTTACACTGAAAAGAACAGATACTACACTTGATCTAAGCCAAAAGGCAAAGAGATTATTGGCCTTTTAAAACAGAAGAAAAAATGTGTGAAGACTACAAGCCTTGTACAAATTTTCACCTCTCGTCTTTATATATAAATTTTCTGAATTACCCTACCTAACTGGGAATTTTTAAACCAAGTTAGGGATATGGACAATACAAATAGAACGTTGAAATTTACCATAACTAAGAGACTCAACACTAGAAAAAGAAGAACAGGACAACCACAAGGCGAATTGTTCCTTGATCGTTATAGCTAACAACAGCTAAGTTTAGATCCAAATTTGAAATTTAATCTTTAATATTGCTTTGTGGTATAATTGAGTTTGGATATTTAGAGTGTGAACATATCTAAAAGCAGGACAGACTAGTTTTCTACAATATTGAAATATCGAGATCGAAGGATGGGAGACCAAGATTCCGAGAAACTTTTAGTCGAGCAAAGGCTGGCAGTCGAATCGATCAGAGCATTTTTAAAGTCAAAGACGTCTTATGATGTACTTCCCGTATCATACAGACTAATTGTCCTAGATACATCTTTGCTGGTGAAAAAATCTTTGAATGTACTGCTGCAGAATAATATTGTGTCTGCACCATTATGGGATGCCAAAACATCAAGATTTGCGGGCTTACTTACTTCAAGCGACTTCATCAATGTTATCCAATATTACTTCTCGAACCCAGATAAGTTCGAACTCGTCGATAAGTTGCAGCTGGGCGGATTAAAAGATATTGAGAGAGCCATTGGAGTGGAGCCAATAGACATGGCATCCATCCACCCCTCGCGGCCATTATACGAGGCATGCCTAAAAATGATGGACTCAACGAGCAGAAGAATTCCATTAATAGATCAGGACGAAGAAACTCATAGGGAAATTGTGGTCAGCGTTCTTACGCAATACAGAATTCTAAAATTCGTTGCACTTAACTGCAGGGAAACACATTTTTTGAAGCGGCCAATTGGGGAACTTAATATCATTTCAGAATCTAATGTAAGAAGATGCAGTATGACCACACCGGTGATAGATGTTATCCAATTATTGAGTCAAGGAAATGTGGCATCAATTCCTATAGTTGACGAGAACGGTGTTCTCATCAACGTTTATGAGGCAGTTGATGTCCTGGGCCTCATAAAGGGGGGTATTTATAACGATTTATCATTAACCGTCGGAGAAGCTCTTATGAGAAGGAGTGACGATTTTGAAGGAGTTTACACCTGCACAAAAAACGACAAACTATCAACAATAATGGATAACATACGGAAGTCAAGAGTTCATAGATTTTTTGTGGTTGATGAAGAGACCAAGTTGACAGGAGTCTTGACGCTGAGCGATATACTGAAATATATCCTTCTTGGTGAGAACTGAAAATATCAAAAAGGAAAGAGACTAAACCAATGTCTGTCTTACGATTTTCATGTTCTGCATCCCAACCATTGCACTTCAAAAAGTACTTTCAAGAAGGCCCAGTGACTTTTTTGTCAATTACACAGGGCAACTGAAATGTCTCGTTACCCTTTCTGTTTCGCCTTTAGCATAAATTAGTGCAATATTTTATGTACGATCTATTGATCATATGATTCAATATATTCTACTAGAATGACGTCCTTAACTTGATTAAGCCTTATTGCGCTCCAGTTCGGTAATTGTATGGTGTATATATTTTCAAAAAGGTAATGTTTAAACTTCACATGAAAATTGGCTGTGCATCAATTACTAATAGCAAATCGGAACAATGCATCTGGTAAATAGAAAAACATAAAAACATAATTTCCAGATCTTCAAAATTTATCCGTAGTAACGGCTGCAGGTTAATACTCCACCACTTCATAAGACTAATCCTAGCTATTAAGCACTTTGAAAACGGAATCTGGGAAGATTATTGCTTTGCTTTACTCTTTAGCCCTCAGATGACCTTGTGTCTAGCAAGGATATTAAGTTAGTGCTAGAATTACCGAACAAGTTACATGAATCCTGCTTTCTTTCGATATGCTGAGATCCAGAGCTGATGAGCCAACAAACAATTCAATAGGAAAAATCGGTGATCGCCGATCTATAATAGATGACATCAACATAAGGGATGTAGAGGAGCGTTCTGGAAGCGAAAACCAAACAGTTGAGTTTAACTCGAAACCAGCTATTAAGCAAATAACGATTCGAGCGACAATAGTAGGCTTGGCGATCGGGTCTTTGGTTCTAGTGTCTAATTTCCAATTTGGCTTGCAAACGGGCTGGGTTTCGATGATGAGTCTTCCTTCAGCTTTGCTTGCATGTGCCTTTTTTAAACAAGTATGGCCCATGTTTTTCCCTGACGATAAATCCTTTACAGATGTGGAAAATGTATACATACAGAGCATGGCTGTGGCTGTTGGCACAGGTCCACTCGCATTTGGGTTTGTTGGTGTCATACCAGCAATCGAGAAGTTTTTAACAAGCGAAGAGAGCGGATATACCAGGGAAAGAGGACAAGAATTTTCATTGCAACAACTGTTGCTTTGGTCAACAGCATTGGCATTTTTTGGAATATTTTTTGCTGTTCCTTTGAGAAAACAAGTCATTGTGAGAGAGAAATTACGTTTTCCAAGTGGAAGTGCGACAGCCGTTCTCATTGCCGTCCTCAATGGCTCAGAAATGCTTCAAGAAGTATCAAAAAGAGAGTTACTGGATATGAGAACCAGAAGGTTAGATGATTGTGCAGAAGTCTTACGTCCATCAAGTAACTCAAGCGATGAAGAGAACCAACCCATGATCAATACAAACGAAGCAAATTATAACTCGATACAGGACAATATATCAAGCTCAAAAAATAGTTACGATGAGAATATCGGCATTTTATTTAAAACATTTTCAGTGTCTTCAATCTACACATTGTTTTCATATTTTTTCCCGATCATCAAAGAAATACCAGTTTTTGGCTCATACCTTTCCAAGACCTACTTGTGGAATTTTCAACCTTCACCTGCATATATAGGTCAAGGCATGATCATGGGATTGTCTACAGTTTCATACATGCTGTTTGGTTGCATTTTAGGATGGGGAATACTGGCACCTCTAGCCAGAAGGACAGGTTGGGTACCTCCAGATGCCGACGTTAATGATTGGGACCACGGTATTCAAGGATGGATATTATGGTGTTCTCTGTCAATAATGGTTGTTGATAGTGTTGTCGGATTCATAGTAGTCACGATAAGATCAATAATAAAATTTTTGTTAGTCGATGACAAAGCGGCATTATTGCAAGATGTTTGGGATGATTCATTCGAGTCTATGCTATTGGAGGAAGAACGGATGATTAATAGCAGGAGAAATACGAATTCAAATATGCCCCAAAATACTGTCAAGTTAGTGTATGCAGAGCTAGACCACGAAGTTGCATCGGAGCACTTGGTGAAGTATACTACTGTTATTAGTGGTTTAATTGTGTCTTCAATAATGTGCATTATCTTGATAGTGCACCTCTTTGGAGCTGATATTATTCCTCTCTATGCAATAATAACAGCACTACTTCTAGCACTATTTCTCTCAATTCTGGGTATAAGAGCTTTAGGCGAGACCGATTTGAATCCAGTCAGTGGGATAGGCAAACTTTCTCAGCTAATTTTTGCCCTGATAATTCCCTCCAAACATACTGGTTCGGTACTTTTAAACTTGGTTGCGGGCGGTCTTGCAGAAAGTGGAGCCCAACAGAGTGGTGATTTGATGCAAGATCTAAAAACAGGTCATTTGCTGGGAGCTTCCCCAAGGGCCCAATTTGCTGCCCAACTGATAGGAGCATGTTGGTCAGTTATACTTTCAAGTGTAATGTACATGTACTACAACAAAGTGTACACAATACCAGATAAACAATTTCGTATCCCCACAGCTGTAGTATGGATTGACTGTGCAAGGTTGGTAACTGGAAAAGGTTTACCAGATAAAGCCCCTGAATGTGCTATATCGTTGGCAATAGTTTTTGGTATATTGTCACTAATAAAAAATTGTTACAGGCCAAATGGTTATAAGTGGCTGCGTTGGATACCTTCTGGCGTAGCAGTTGGTGTTGGTATATATAATTCACCAAGTTTTACGATTGCCCGGTTTATTGGGGGCTTATTTTCCCATATGTGGATTAAGCACAATAGGAAGGACTTTGGGACCAAAACCAGAATGATAGTCTTTAGTTCTGGTCTAGTTTTAGGGGAAGGCATTTTTAGCATATTCAGCATGCTCTTGACGCAATGGGGAGTTCCTCATTTTTGAATGTGTTGCGAACAAATATCAGGAGAGGGAACCATATTATACAGAGATATTTTACGGAAATTATCATAATTCATAATTGACAGGAAATAGTATTATATGCACATTAATTTGGATGTAGTCTATATGTTATTACTATTAATTACTATTTTGAAACTGGAGGGTTATTTGTTTTTTTCTAAAATCTTTATATCTTTGTTCCTTATTGTTCTCGACGCGACTTAGGAAGTCTTGTCTTTCCAGGTAACCATCTTTATTATGCCGTACCAGTTCGTCGTTGATCCCTTCTTTATCAACATAGGTGGCCCAATCCAGTTTGGACTTTTCCAGGGTCGTCAATTTTGGCTTTAGTGAACCACTTATTATACTCTCTAGAATAGGAGGGCGTTTCAACGGTCTTCTGAGTTTTGATTTCGTCTCTTGATCAATGTTATCGGTTCGTTTCACCCCGTCTTGTACCTCCCGGTCTTTTTGCTTCTCTTGCTGCTTGAATTTCAAGCTACTCAAATACTCTTGTCCCTCAGCACTTGACTCTAACACCCATTTTTCCTCGTGTATTAGCTCTCCAGCAAACTTATACGATCTTTTTATAAGTACTTTCTTCTGAGACAAATCAGAAGACTCTTGACTGTCATTTTCAGCAATTACTGAGCCACTAGATCCTGTATTTCGAAGTCTGGAATCTGCCGCCTGTTTTAGTTGTTCCCAAATAGATGCCGTTTGCTCTGAAGTCCCACCTTGATTAATATTCTCGTACTTGTTTTTTCGTCTCTCTTCCTCTTCTATCAGCCGACCTCTTCTTGTCTTCACTAACCCGCCACTATCACTTACTATAGCAGAGTAATCAAACTTTTTTCCCTCCTTCTTATCGTCCTCTTCTTCATATTGCTCGTCCTCCTCATCGCTCTCTTCATTACCACTTCCCAACTTTTGTAGTTGATGTTGTGGCTGAAAAGGGACAAAATCTTCATCTTCTTCCTCTACATAGCTGTCATCATCAAGCTTAACATCATTTAATTCGTCTTTAGTGGTCATCGCGATGTCTGCTGCTAGGGTTGTCTTTTCTATGGATATGTAGTTACGGTACCCGTGCCTTTCATTATTGATGGTCTTAGCGAGATCTCGGAAAGTTAAGGAAACACACTTTGAGAGGATAGTTGACATATTGTAAACACTAGATAAGCTACATAAAGAACACGTATAGAGATTAGCAACTTTGTTGGCAACACTAATAAAGGTGATAAAAACCTGATTCCATATATATATAACGCATTGACACCAAAATACCCAAAAACCACCATTGAGAGGCATTATGACGAATTCTGAAGAGAGCGTAAGTTCACCCAAAATCCTGAAACGGAAAAAGGAGGATTGCGCAGAGGAGCAATTGGAGGCTGAAATTAAACGTGTAGCGTTGGATGACGATTCTGATGCTGACTATCCCGATAAGAACGAAGATGATGGTTCGAGCCGTTCAACCACTACAGATAAAGGAAACAGCGACGTTGTAAGAAGTGGAGACGAGCCCAATGAAAACCAGCACATTCACTTACGCATGTTATGCTTGGTCAAGCATGCATCTTTGGTAGTTGGCCCAAAGGGAGATACCATTAACAGAATTAAGAATGCCACCTCAACAAGAATAAATGTCTCAGATAACATTAGAGGTGTACCAGAACGTGTAATATACATCAGAGGAAATTGTGATAACGTTGCAAAAGCGTTCGGTTTGATAACAAGGGCCATATCGGAGGTTGATAGCATAGAGTCCAGAGAGAATACCGTAATAACTGTGAACCTATTGGTTTCACACCATTTGATGGGTGGGATAATAGGGAAACACGGGTCTCGCTTGAGGGAAATTGAAGAACTTAGTGCAGCAAAGCTGTCAGCCTCCCCACAACAACTCATAATGTCAAATGACAGGGTGTTGCACATTACAGGGGTAGCAGATGCAATACATATCGCTACTTTCTACGTTGGCCAAACAATATTGGATATTAAGAGAGACAGATTTAATAAAACGAGGAAAACCATATTCTACCAGCCTAGCCAAATGTATTCTGTTTTGATGAGTGGTTACTCGGGTGTAACAGGCACTGCTGTTTCGAATTATCCCCACCAACAACACCACCAGTACCATCCTGCAGACAAGTACAACAATTCACGCAAGAACAGAATTCCTAGATCTCCAGTTGCCATGAATTCACCGCAACCAAACCAGGCAATGTTGAACATACCTGGTCAGAATCAGCTGCCAGGATTTTCAGTGATTTACACTGCTGACAAAGTTGCGAACACTGCATCTTTCACTCCCGGTTTTGCCATTCCTAACGTGCGCATTGTTGATGATGGCATAAATGCACCTTCTTCTGAGCCGATGAAGATCCTACAGCGTAATGTATATATCGACGAAAAATATGTGGGAAACATAATCGGCAGAGATGGTAAACATATAAACTCGGTGAAGGAAACCACTGGCTGTTCGATATTCATAGGTGACGCAATGGAAGGTGCGACTGAACGGCTACTGACCATTCGCGGGACATCTATGGCATCTCAGGCGGCTATTATGCTGATTAGTAATAAGATAGAAATGGATAAAACAAACAGTAGCTTTAGAAGACGCTAAAAGGTTTTGGAGGAATAATTTGACTTTAAATTGACATAACAGTCAGTTAGCTAAAGAACAGTACCAGTTGTAATTGAGATTGAATTTTATTAAACGGTGTTTAGACTATACTAACCATTCATATGTACGCTTCCCGATTTTTCTGTCAAAGATTGGAATTTGAAATTTGAACATGAGAGACTAGAAATATGGTTGATTTTGTAATATTAACTAGGTATTAGTATGGATTTGTAAAAGTATCTAATTATTTTAGTAGTGCTCGCGATAAATATGTGTAAACCCACTAAACGCGAGCTCATGAGAAGCGCTCTGTAAGAAAATGAAAACTAGTATTCAAGACAAATAGACATACAACATAGTAAGGAGAACGCACTTATTTCTATTATGTCTTTGCAACAAGCAGCATAATAACATGCCTGAATGGACTATACTGGTTTCTGACGAGAGACTGCCGAAGAGCATACATATAGATTTGAAGAAACCAAAAGTTTTGTCAAGCGCTAACATACCGAAGAAGACATTGGAGGAATTGAATCAATATGCATTTCATGTGAAACATTTTGTGAGAATCGATGATACCCATTTGAGAGTACTAGAGCGTTATGGAAGGCGGTTTTGGGTGCAGTGGAAGGTTTTGAACGAAGATTATGAAGGTACCTACATATCCATCGCGAAGAGCTCTGAGAAAAGTCGAGATGTTCCAGACTGCCAAAATGTATCTATTGACAAGCTATTCAAGTTTTGGGGAGAAGACAACCAATCGAAACAGGCAATTAACACAGATAATTTGTCCATGATACCGCCTGACTTTATGAACACCACAATTAGAAAAACAAGGGAGAAGCAAATGACCGATCCGGGCATATACATCGAGACTAAATACTTTGAAACCCTGTTTAATTTGGAGGTTCCACTTGCATATTTTGTGAAGTCTAATATGAGTCGCTTCAGGAATCTTTCTAATACTACATCAGTTGCTAATGAATTACAAGTACAAACGCATATAGTGAAATTGCACACACAAGTTCGCAGATTTGAAGACACGCACGAAGGAGATAATATATTGTCAAACCCATTGCAAAGTAAAATAGCCACGAAAATAAGGGACCAATCGATGGCTAAGCTCAACATACTGGTTAATCATTTGAATATAGACCAATCCTCTTTTAACCAGATCATCTGTCTGCTTTTGAAGGCGAAAGATATCAAACTACAGTTGATAATTCTACTCGAATTGATAAACATGAATAAATTAGACGAAACTTTTGTTAATTTTGAAAAGAAGTACAACAGTAAACTAAAATTGAGATCTTTGAATTTAGCTAGAACTAATTTTATTCCATCGAGATTGAGAAAGAAAAGAAAGATTCGCAGACAAAAACTTCAAGAAGAGTCCGCAACTTTGATTGATTATTGTGAACAATTTGATTTATATATTGATAAGCTTTGCATTCTTGATTTACTTCTGGAAAGCTATCGTCAAGAAGAGGCAAAGGAAGATAAAGAAGTCAACGTCTTTGAAGAGCATCGGAAAAATCTTTTGAACAAAAGCAACGAGGCCTCATCTGTCGGATTCTTGAACTATGTGTTAATTCCCTATTACTTGAGAAAAGTACCCAATGCTATTCAATTCCTTATTAAAAGAATTAAAGGACCGAATATGAGGCGAAAGCTACCAAAAGATGCGAATTCTAGGAAAAAGGATGATATCAGAGAGGAAACAAATGACTTTTCGATTAGTAACTCAAGGAGAAATTCTGAAGTATCGTCGAGAAGAAGCTCTTCAGCATCTTCGCCTCATACGACTTTCACTCCTAGTTTCCAAAATAAATCTTCCACATTAATTTCACAGCCTGATTTTATGAAGATGAAGACTAAATCGAACTTAAATGATTTTCTGGAAACTAGCTTATCTGCTTTAAAGCGTCCTTCAGTTGCAAGGACCAAATCTGACTTGACCATGAACCTTTTACAGAAACGGCAATTATCTGTAGTAGAGTTGTCAAATTCTTTGACTTCAAACACAAAAGTGGTACATGATTCTACGAAAATTATCAACGAGGAATTACAAGTAAAAAGCATACAGTCTAAAAATTCTTTTCGACGTGTCGGGAAATTCAAAGGACAAAATGCAGAAAGAACCTTTACTAGTCCGGATCATATACAATTGCAAGACGACAGAGCTGTACAAGTCAATGCAACACCTTCTTCGAAGTTAAGACGGCCACAAGAAGCTGCCAGTGGAACCAATAACATTATAAAGTCGCCTGCTATACTCTTAGAAGACAAAACTCCAGAAATTAAGGTGTTCCCATCCGAAAAACAGATCGCAACAAACGATACTGATGAATTGGTCAGTAAAATTGAACCACCGAAGAAACGGACCCGTCGACGTCTATTTGCTCCTCAATAAATGGAGGAATATCCAATATATATTAATTTAATTATTACAATTCCTGTATATTGACATTACATTTAACAACAAAGCGTATTGATAAAATAAAGCATCACAACCATTATAGAAAAACTACTTAGTTTCACCAAAGAAAACGGCACAAATTAATTCCTTGGCATCTTCTCTCTTCAAAATGTGATATGCGATAGTGTATCCGCATCTGTCAACAAGTTTTGCCTTGTCTTTTTCATTTACTGGTTCATTTTTCTCCTCATATACCTCGGGTAAATCCTGTTTAAGAACTAAAAGTGCATTTATTACCAATTCGATCAAATAATTGGTTTCTTCCTTTGTAAATTTCGTATTTCTTACCGTTTCTACATTTTCTAGAGTTACATTTTGTTCGTTGAAAACAAGTGTCGCCCATACATGTAGGTTTCCAAGGAAGAACCTAATTGACTCTGATTCAAGCACAGACACTCCTTTGAGACATCCATAGTAAGTACCAAAGACACGATTGGTATCCAAAAATGTTTTGAGGAGAGTTCTTGTAACACGAGGCTTTAGCGATTTGTAAACCTGAGGAAATTTTTTCAAAACATAATCTAGTAAAGATGCGGCAAAGTCTCTGAGAGCATTGGTTTTTTCTAGAAACTCCAAAGTCGCAGCCTCTGATTCATTGCTGGGCACTCCACCCAACTTTTTTGCTAGTAGTAAGGTAAGAATAGATGGCATCAAGGAATGAATATAAGCATCCAAAAATATTGACTTATTACTCAACAAAGAGTAAATCATTTCCAAGATTATCGTTAGCAATTCCAAATCTGATAAATGATGAGTGATTTGCTCAGCAATAAATTGTATAAAATATGGAACGAGCTGATGTAAACCACTATCTGTTTTTAGCGATGTCAGAGCTGCTGCCTTCATGTGCTGAACATTTTCATCTTGATTGTCCTTCATTGTAAGCGCAGAGATAATCTTATTGAAGTATATTTGCAATTCTTTGGATAGAACATGCTTTACCAGAGGTTTGACGTCTGTGTTCTGACCTGGTTTAACCGCTGACAGTCTTTGGGCGTCTTTTTCTTCAGATAGCGCTATGGTGTTGGTTGAGGAAGAAGATGTCTGTAAACTATTATCATTTAATGCAGTGACAATTGCCCCTCTAACAATAGGAGGTTGTGATAGTCGAATATCCGTTAAGTTTGGATTTTGTACTATAGCTGGCTGTACACCTTCCACTGCGAGCCAATGGGCAGTGAAGGTGGGTATACGGGGGACTTGTGGTAGTGGTTCGTTAATAAGCTTATCGAAATCGACTTCTTCGTCATTAAGGTAGTACACATTTTGACCTCCAGGTGCATTTACTTTCGTGAATGACAGATCTTTATCTTGTTCTGATCCGTCTCTGTACCCATATAATGGCTCCACATTCAGGACTTTTAAAGCTTTAGCGATGTCTCCAGTTGTAAGAACGTCCCTTTTGGAATGTCTCTTGAACTTCACGGCCTGCTCTATGATTTCTAATATACGATATTCAACATCCATCGCCAGCGCTTTTAAAACGTCATCATTTATGTTATCTATTCCAAGTGATTCAGAAACATCTCTAACGGTATCTTGTGGTGACCATATTGTATAGGATTGTTGTTGACCAGACATCGCAGAGTTTTTATAATCAAACAGGGAAAGATAAACACAGCCGATAAAAAAAATATGTTATAATCTTAATCAACTAATTGAGATACTGTTCAACGCTCGCTGTTTCTATTTCTTTATAAGAATATTGTCTTAAGAAGTTGAAGATCTATTTTTCAATTATATTGAACTGTGCAGTTCATCTTTCAAGAACAAATAAATAACATAACTAGCAGATAAAAAAGAATATATTAAACATAGATGCTTATCAACTATAATACATGAATATCGACGCAAAGCCCATATTACTAGAAATTCAATGAAGTATGGAGGAGGAACTTAGCCCTTTGCAACTGAATGTCCTGAATAAATATAAACAACTAGCCCAATCACTGCATTCGCTGGACGAAACAGTGAAGAGCTTACAAAAACAAAGCTCAGAAAATGTTGATTCTGAGGATGTTCTGCGAGAAATGAGAGAAATAGAAGTGAAGATTAGTTTGATAGGAACTCTTCTAAAAGGTAGTGTGTACTCATTGGTGTTACAGAAGAAGCTAGAACTGGAGAAGAACAATAGTTGATTTGTACTTTGTTTAGCATACTCATATATAGTTACGCATAAACGTTTCGGTAAAAACAAACTAAAATGAAAAACAGCTGTTTATATGATTTTAAATCTTGTATATGACTATTTTTCCATCTAGAGCACATGAAGAGACCTCTGTCACAACTCCGTTTGACGCAGAATATGGACCTAATCCTACAATGGCATTATCATGCGCACTTCCCTGTGTCTCTGCAGAAACTTTACCTTTTAGATCAAGTTCTTTGAATTTTCTCAAAGCAGACATTCCAAAAGTAGGATTCTCATCGTCGTCTTCTTGAACAATCGCGGCATTCTTCTGTTGTGGAAGGTCCAAGTTCTTGACGAATTTCAAGCCTTGAGGAGACTCAGAAAACAAGACTGGATGACACGAATATCCTCCACACAATATATTACTATCACTGACCCATAATAAAGATCTGAATGGTAGCCCGTCTGGAGCGTTGGTGGACTGCAAATTGTCTTGAGGGTCAATTACATTGAGCGTACTATCATGTGCAACAAATGCAAGTTTTTCCAGGTTACTGCGCCATTTTACATCGTGAACATATGATCCCTGGAACCATTCTTTTACCAAGGATCCAAATGGGAATTTATCTCCCCATGGAGACCCTTGGACAGCTTCCTTCGAATCCAAACCTTTGATAAAGCCGGAAAAGATTCTTACGTAACCATCCGTGCCACCTGCAGCCAGAAGAACACCATTGCTATGCCAGGAAAGTGCATTGATAGTCGACTTGATTGGTTTCTTGATATGCTTTGAAACCCACCAGTTATTTTCTTGTTCGTAATAACAAACGGCAATAATTCTTGCACAGGAGCCCACCGCAAATTTGTACCCATTTGGTGCCCAAGTAACGGAACTTGCTGCTCTATTGATTCTTAAAAGAACCAATGTAGGCTTATAGCTGCCGTCGCTTAGTGGCTCCCAAACATAGGCATTTCTGTCCTGAGAACAAGTCACGATTCTACCGTGAATAGAAATATCCACTGCAGTCAAGTCCTTGTCATGATCCTTCAATGTTGCAATCAACTGTGGTGCGCTCTTCAAGCCATTGACCCTGTAAATGTAGCAATCACTTCTGCATGTAACGGCAAGGATGCTTTTGTCATTGGAAAAACAATGAGAATAGATTGGGGCCTTAACCAACTTGAAAACAGCAAGTACAGATGGATCTGTATGGGAATGAAGAACAGCAGACATTAGGAGACTCTCGACTAATTGATACCGGTTAACGTTTTACCTTCCCAAGAATGGTATACTCTTAATTGGTTTTTCATCGTCCCCCTTTTAAATATTTGAGCTTAATACTCAGATCACGTGAAATGACAGTAATAAAGCTCAAGAATAGAAATGGGACATCATATATCATGAATTGTAAGGACATACCCAACCTCATACTGCCAATCAAGCAAAGAATTGAATAATGTATGAACTAAAAGAAAATATATTTTACTTAGAAATATCATAAGCGATATAGTTTAGGTCGTGCAAATTAATTAAGCAAAGGTGCAGACAAAGGTATTTTAAATTTTATCAATATAAACAGATTAGTTGAAAGTATGAAAATCAATAGTCACGTATGTGTCACAGAAGGCTAGTAGTAATTTGGGCTTATGGCATGTGAGAATTCCACGATTCGTATGCTATGATATGAACATTACTGACCATCTTCGGTTAGCACTGGATTGAAATAAATGGTTTTGCAAAAACCAAAATTCAATTTTTCCATCTCCTGTTTAAATTTTTAGCGTTGCAGAAACCATTCAGGCAAGATTTTTGTCGTGCAGCTCAGGACCTCTTCAAGTCAGTTGTATTCGTAGCTTCAACATCACTTAATTAACTGCAACGTTCCAAGACGGCCCAATATTCCGGGTAACCAATTGTCTGAAATTTTTAATGTAAGAGGATCGATGAGATGAGTGCTATGGAACTCACCGATGACCAAAAGTATCATAGTCCATTAATAATAAACAGTTCCCTGCCGTATTTCACATTATTCAGATAGAATCACCTTTGAATATGCGCGTTCTGTTAAGTTGTGTGGATGGTGGCTCCATAAAAGAGCTTGAATTTGATCAAGGAACTAATACATCTATCCAGACAGCACCACAGCCCAAATCAGTAAAGACATTTTTAGCACAAGGGAGTAAAAGTCACGTCCAAAAGTTAAAATTAATCTCAGAAGATTTTCTCATTTTGGCTAGGGCAAATGGTACGATTGAGCTTGTAAAACATCGGGTGACAGAAAACCTTGACCAGAATGAAAAACCCGCCGACCAAAGCAGCGAATATGAAGTCATCGACACTTTAATCCAATTATTGGATAGCTCAAAACTTGAAGCATTAAATTCAAAATCAAGCAAAAGAACTAAATTGGTTGATGGATTTGTTACATTAGAAACTTTCTATGATCAAGCACATCAGTTATTCGTGGCAACGAGATCAGGACTGATACATATTATCGAGATAGACGTCAAAAACGAGAAATTAAAAAAGATAAACTCATTGGAACTCCCAAAATTGCCGCTAGAGTTTGCCCAATTGTACGATTTGGATTACGAGAGGCCATCTTATTTATTCGCCTATGGCGGTGAAGAAAACCTAGTAAAGTTGGTTGAATTGGATAAGAAATTAACATCTTTGAAAGAATTATGGGCGGCAAAAAATGTTCCTAATGATAGATTGGATTTGAGAGTACCTGTGTGGCCAATGAGTTTAAAGTTTTTAATGCCAGCAGAAACGGTATCTGAAAATTTACCCAATTATCAATTCATCTCTATATCTCGCTGGTCACATTTTTCACAGTTCAACACTCAACTAGGAAACAAACCATTGAGACAAATCGACTTATTACCCAATAGAGAACCGACACATGGCTTGGAATTGATTGGCGATAGCTTGACACCAATGGGTAATTTAAATAGTAGCGATCTTAATGGTGTGGAATTCATAACTGCTGATATGAAAAGAAGTATTTATAAATTTGATCATAAAGGTATTATGAGATTGAAATACGGCAAAAATGATATAACTGGGGCCGCCACATACCTCAGGGTTTGTGATAAAAGTTATTTGGTTGAGGGTGGTTTGGACAGATATTTGCGCATCTTTGATCTGAAGAAAGACGGCGCTATTGCAAAAGTTTATGTTGGTGGTCATATCAATTCTGTTCTCGTTATTGACCCTCATTTCGAGAAGCCATTAAATGATAAAGAAACGAAACTGTCCAAGAAAAGCAAAAGACAATCAAAAAGAGGTCGTACTGGAGATCCAGCACACGAAGAGAATGATAGTGAAGATGATGATATAAACGGAGACAAACTGTGGGAAAATCTAGATACGCAACAACATTCAAAAAGACAAAAGAAAAATTAGATATTTGCAGATAGGAACCTGAAATGCATTAAATACTTTAAATAATAAAATTAATAACATCTATAATTATTTTAGGTGGGAAATATCGTAGGTAAAAAGTTCAAGTATTATATACCAGTCCTTTTTAGTTTCTTGTCATGACCCAATTTCCTGTTGTGGTTAGCCCTTGAAGCTTTATTTTTCTCGTTTCTCGCATTTTGTTTCTTAGCATCTTTTGGGTTTGTGTTCTCGCTGTTGCTAGATTTCAAACTATCTTTCTGTGATTTTAACCTACTATTTCCAGAAGATTTCTCTTCTTCAGTGACTTTATTTTGGACAAAGGATGTTTTTCCTCTCTTTACATTTCCTTTGAACATAAATTTTTCCTCCAATATCCGTGCTCTTTGAGTTGATCTCTCTATCATTCTAGACCATCCCTCAATTTGCTCATCAGACCATGATGTTTGTTGTCTCATTTCTTTCCTGACCTTCGTTCCTCTTTTCGATCTCTCAAATAAAGATTTATCTTCTTTCAATAACTCCCATAAATAACCTTCAATGATATCATAACGGCTAGCACTGTTTGTATTATCATTTTTGGAGTGCTCACCATCATTAATAGAAAATTTTCCTTCGACTTTCGACACTTCGGCTTCATCATAAGTATCATCTCTTTCGTCTTCATCCTCTTGGTATAACAATTTCAATGCACTTGTTAGGGTTTTGTTTCTGAGTTCATCTGGAACATGCTTTGATAAAACGTCATTATCTTTTTTCTTCCTTAAATTTCTATTACTTTGGTGATATTGAAGCTGGGAAGGCTTCCTTTCAGCTTCTTTTGTTTCTTTTACCTTCATCTCTTTCTTGGGAATAGCGTCCAGAAGTCCAATGTCTTCAAACAGCTTATTAGTTATCAATTCCACATCAAAGTTGAACTGATTCGTAAGTATGATTGCTTGATGATCGGTAATTTGAGGAAAAAACTCTTTAAGAGTGTGAATAGCCTTTTCATCGACTTTTAGAGCCGCATCATTCTCAATTTCATTAGCAGTATCAGCACTTAAATCCAATGAGGGTATTCTTTGTAGAATATTGGGGAACCTAGTCCTAAAACTTGTACTCGTTAAGAGAGTTCCAACTAATGGGTAAAGTGCCAGGTTTTCGATCTTATCAAGTCCCATTTCATTGACCACTTCAACAAGTCTCGTTATAGAAACTGACCACAATGTAACTATGCACATCTGCAAAGCTGATTTGCTATGCTTTCCTTTTCCTTTTGCCCACCAATTTTCAAGGATATCTAACCAAGAAGCGGTCAAAAATCCATCTGCAAATGATGAATGAGAATCTGTTTGCTCTTCTATAGCTAGCAGTTTTTCAAATGCTTTTATATCACCTCTTGTAAATTTTCCTGACTCTACCATCTGTTTCAAAATTTGATACACTTGTGGTACCCTATTGAACTGTGCCTTTTGTGTGTTAATTGTAGGTACCCAATTGCCATTTATCAAAGATCTGATTGTCTCTCGTTCCTCGTCAATGTAACATTTTACCAAATCCCAGATCGATTCTCCAGATATTTGCAGATGAAATAAACCACATTTTTTTATCAATTGTAAAACCCAAAACTTTAGCTGCTTCAAATGTTCTTCCACCTCTGCATTGACACCCAAACTTAACAATTTTCCGCTTTCCTCACCTATTTCATGAAGATAGCTTCGGATAAATATGCGCAAATTATCAAGTGTTCCTTCATCTAATAGTTCGATAACATTTTGGCTACCAATATATTCGAAATATTGCACGTACACATCTAACAGGTGAGCCCAAACAACAGGATCTTTTTCGATGAGGAGAGCTCGAAGTTTGAAAGGGGGAAACTTCACAATTGGCAAGATTATGGGTTGAGTTTCGCCATCTATATCAATTATGCGATCTTTAAACATGATGTTGTTAGTTTGTGGCTTATCCGTTTACAATCTCTACTTAAGTATTTTTAAGTTTTATGTCGAATTTCAAGTCATATAATATGATGGAATGCATTTCCATATATGATGCAAATTAATGAAAGAAAGCGTCTTATGGAAAAGGATCCTTAAATACATGTTTAATCTCGTTACGGAAACTCTAGACGCTCTTTAATACTCGTCTAATGAATAGTCGTTTTTTTGATATTCCTGGAGCACATAAGCCGGCAAATGAATCGCTAGATGAAACTTCTCATATTCTTCAAGGGAGGAAAAACAGTTTAACGTACTTTAGTTATAAGGCTACGCCAAGACCAGAAAAGATTTCATCCAAATATGATCCAGCTAACCCTAATAAAAACAAGCTTGGCACTTTTGACGGAGTGTTCATTCCAACCTCTTTGAATGTCCTTTCCATTCTTATGTTTCTAAGATTTGGGTTTATCCTCGGCCAACTTGGAATAATATGCACATTAGGTTTGCTTTTATTAAGTTATCTGATTAATCTATTAACGACTTTGAGTATATCTGCTATATCAACGAATGGTACAGTTCGTGGTGGTGGTGCATATTATATGATATCAAGAAGTCTGGGGCCGGAGTTTGGTGGGTCAATAGGTTTGGTATTTTTTATTGGACAGGTTCTGAATAGTGGTATGAATGCTGTTGGTTTAGTTGAACCAATACTCTATAATTTCGGATGTTCTTACCCTACAGAAGTTGAACCTGCATTGATTGATCTGCTACCGAGAGGCCGCTGGTATGAATTCACATATGCAACTATAATATTATTCCTTTGTGTCGGCATTGCTCTTGTTGGCTCAAAGACAGTTTCAAAAGCAGGTAATATATTATTTTTTATCCTGGTGTCTTCAATTGCCACTATCCCATTATCTGCATTGATCCAGAAACCTTTTTTGGACGGAAATATCATTTATACCGGTCCCTCATTAGAAACACTGAAGAGCAATTTATACCCTCATTTTACTAAAGGTGCGGCTGGCTCATTATTGAAAGGTAAAGAGACATTTAATGACCTGTTTGGAGTTTTTTTCCCTGCAACTGCTGGTATTTTTGCAGGAGCTGGAATGTCCAGTGAATTGAGAAAGCCCTCTAAATCAATTCCTAAAGGTACTTTATGGGGTCTTCTTTTTACGTTTTTATGCTACACAGTGGTAGTATCATCGATGAGTTTCACAATTCCAAGAAAAACTCTCTACGTTGATCTTCAAGTTCTTCAATCAGTCAGTAAGGTACCATGGGTTATTCTGTTAGGAGAATTTTCAACCTCCTTATTTTCCATAATTGTTGGTATGGTTGGTGCTGCATACGTCTTAGAAGCGATTGCGAAGGATAGTATCATACCAGGTTTGTCGATATTTCATCGTAAATCCCACTATTCTTTGATTTTTACCTGGATTTTAACTCAGATGTGCCTGTTTTTAGACGTCAACAAGATTGCAACTTTTATCACCATGACTTTTTTAATGACTTTTACGGTCATGAATCTGGCATGTTTTCTCTTAGAAATAGCAGCCGCCCCCAACTTTAGACCGTCATTCAATTATTTTGATCGCTACACAGCATTAACAGGTGCTGTTTTATCAACTATGGCTATGTTCATAGTAGACGGTGTGTCAGCATCGGCGGTTATATTGGCTATGATTGTTTTCATTCTCATGATCCATTATTTCTGCCCTCCAAAATCATGGGGTGATGTTTCTCAAAGTTTGATTTACCATCAGGTAAGAAAATACTTGTTGCGATTACGGCAAGATAATATAAAGTATTGGAGACCACAGGTTTTGTTATTAGTTGATAATCCAAGGACAAGTTGGAATTTGATTAGGTTTTGTAACCATTTGAAAAAGGGTGGTTTATATATCCTAGGGCATGTGTCAGTGTCGCGATCATTCCAAGATCAATTTTTAGAATTAAAGAAACAAGAGCGAGCATGGAGAAAAATCAGAGATCTCACCAAAATTAAAGCTTTCGTTCAGATAGGTACTGGTCCGACATTACCTTGGGGGGTAAGAAACGTTTATTTAGGTTCAGGATTAGGAGGTATGAGACCCAACATTACAATTTTAGGATTTTTTGATTTACACTACTATCACAAAAGTCATTCAGATGTGAACGAAAACAGTACTATGGTTCATGATATAAATTTACCAACTGATCTAAAAGCTAAATTGCCTACAGATGAATGTAAGAACGAAAAAAAAATAAAAGTTCAGCAATGGGTTCAAATTGTTGAAGACTTGTCTTTAATGCAGTCTAACATTGGAATTGCACACGGATTTAAAGATCTTGTTCTTCCATCTAAAGAAGAATCTGGAGCCAGAAAGTTTATTGACCTATATCCTATTCAAATGAGTGCTACAATGAAGCCCAACGACAACAAGTCGTCTGTTATCACAACTAACTTCGATACCTACACATTAATTTTGCAATTAGGTGCAATTTTGGTAACAGTACCAGAATGGAAAAGAACACATTCACTAAGGGTAATTTTATTTGTGGAACAGGAGATAGATAGGAGTGCTGAAAATTCCAGAATGCAAAGACTTTTAGATACCCTAAGGATTGAGGCTGAAGTGCTGGTCGTTTCCTTGGATCAATTTAGAGTCTACAATACAATTATCAGGGGGGATAATATAAAACTGGACTACGTCAATTCAGCTTTAAAAGATGACGAATGGTGGCAAGATCTTTGTGACGCTCGAGAAACGTTAAATCCAAAGCGGAGATTTTCAACCACTAACCCTGTTCCTGTTAGCGATCATCTTATCAAACCAAATAAATATGCAGTTTCCAAATTACAGAGGCTTGGAATATCTATGAAAATGAGTTCGAGTATGCCCCAGCATAATGATACGAATACTTTTCTGTTATCTGATTCTGATGATGAAAATGACCACCCATCCATGAAAGAATCAAGTATATCAATCTCTTCCTCGCTTAGAATGCAATATGAAAATAACAGAAGAAATAAGAAAAATAATTTAACAACTCAACGGTCATCAGGGAAATTTAGTGAAGAGTGGAGCAGTAAATCGCTGAGACCAGTGTTCTCTAGCAAAAAACTACCTGAAACTAGGATTTTAGAAGATGGAACTGGCGATAAACCAACATTGGTACCTGTAGCAGATACTATAGATCTCGATCAAAATGATGGAACCAAAACAATCCTCCCAGAATTATCGCCCTGTTGTTCAAGGGAAAGTTTATTGATGGCGATGAAAAGAATAAGTTTTAACGAACTTCCTAGCAAAGCCCAGCATTTGATTTTGAATGATATGATGACGCAACTTTCTTCGAAATCTGATCTCATATTTTCAACGTTACCCATTCCAGCTTTGGGAACTCACAAAGACATGGAGGCCAGTGTCAAATATGTGGAAGAACTAAATCTATGGTTAGATGGACTTCCACCCGCGTTGCTAATCAACTCGCAGACCATGACAGTCACGACTGCATTATAATTACATTTACATGCATTGCTAATTAAGGTACACTTCATTCAATTACCATATCTAGCCTCTTTTTCTCTCAGCATTCTCATCCAACTCGTTTTTTTCTGGATGTGTAAAAAATCATATACTTTATTCATTATAATTACGTACTTTCTTGAAAGCGAAAACAGTGTAGAAATACGAAGCTGCTTCCTTTTCCTCGCCTTCAACGCCGTACCTTCCATCTGAACGTTGTAATTTCTCCCTCATTGGTGGAGAAAACCGTTCTATCCATTTTGGGATCTCTTCAACAAAAAACTCATTGAAAGGTTTCTGCAACTCTAGCTCCATCCCATACTCATCTGCTAAACTTCTCAATGTTTCAAAGGGCACGACGTACTCTGGTACATTATCAATAGCATCTTCGAGCCAATACGTGTACATCTGTCCGTATGCAGATGGGAATTCGTTGTCGTTCATCTGGTAATCGTTGTTTTCGAATGTGACCCTGTAGATGCTGTTTCCCCATGACGGTTTTTTGACATCTTTTGAGAACTTATTCAATTTGTATCGAATGAATTCTGAGTCAGGAATGGTGCCAAAAAAATAACCCCCAATGGCTAGGGACTTGGTAACGTTTTTCATTGTCTGTCTTGCCTTTTCTTCACTTTCGAACGCATAATGGAGACAAAATTGAGCCGAAACTACATTACACGGAAATCTGCATTCAGGAAATCTCTCAACTGCAATACCTAGGGATTCTCCAAAGCAGTCACCAGTGATTAATATGACTTGGTAATCGAGGTTTTTCATTGATCTATATCTCTTATGTGCTTCCTGAATTGATGCGTTCGATATATCAATTCCTATGAATTGGGATATGCCTGCTGCGCCGTATTTCCTCAAATCACCACCCTTCCCACAACCCAGTTCCAACACGATGTCATGGGCATGTGTAAATTTTTCAATGAGCATATATTTGATGGCGTTATTGAAGTTACGCAGCTTGATGATTGGGGACAAGTGTCTCCGCGATCTGTGCGCAATAAACGTTCTTTCGTTATAATGGT
Source organism: Hagleromyces aurorensis (assembly GCA_030705145.1). Lineage (NCBI taxonomy): Eukaryota > Fungi > Ascomycota > Saccharomycetes > Saccharomycetales > Saccharomycetaceae > Hagleromyces > Hagleromyces aurorensis. The sequence continues at coordinate 172,203 of JANIWU010000004.1, read as the reverse complement.
CTCTAACAATCTGATCAACATTAATGGTCCGATTAGCAGTCATCTCGATGTCATGTTTTCTCAATTGCTCCTCTCTCATTTTCTGCAATTCGTATTTTCGCTGTCTCTCCTCGTGGTCGTATCTTTCATGCTTTCTTTTCTTAATTTTAGATACCTGCTTTCCATCATTCGTTTCGTACCCACCTGCTTGCTGTTCTTCTTCGGTAACTTGTTCAACAGCCTTCATCGTTATATTTTTATCGTCTTTAATCCCTAGTGAATCCCCACCATTGGTATCTTTGCCATATTGCCGTTCGTAGTCCTCTTGGGACATCCAAACAGGTTTTTCTGGCCTTAATGCCATGTTTTCCTATTCGTAACGTCTCTTTGACCTTCAATTATGTGGTCTTTGGTATGCTTTCTGCTGATGGGAACTCTCGCTTCTTCTGTTGATATTAATTAATTGCGTATATGAATTGCAAGATATTTGAATGATCCCATCGGAGCTAAGAAAATAGCAAGTGGCAAGCAACACTTCACGATATTGCATACTAAACGATGTCTTCTGTAAGTTCCAATGATAATGATAAGGAAAAGCTTTTGCAAGAGAGACGCAAGAAGTTGGAAAGATGGAAACAGAAGAAAGCTGAGTTTGACAAGCAAAAGCAGATAAATTTAAGCGATGGTACTAACAATGAGAAAAGCAGTGAAACCAACGCCAAGCAGCTTGAGAGGCAGCAAAAGTTGCAAAAATGGAAGGAGCAGAAACTGAAGAACGATTTGGCCAAGACTCCCGCTCCGGAAGACAAACAGCCAAATGCATCGAAAGCTGAGAGCCCAGCAAAGACGAAAAAACGAAAAATAGGAAGTAAAAAGCGGTCAAGAATTGAGTTTGATGCGAACGAAGATACGGAAAATAATTATACAGAAACTCTTACATTATTTAAACCCACTGATTCCTTCACAGATGTCAAATTGGATATGGAACAGGCGGAATCCAAGACTGACCCATTTGATGAGTTTATGGGGAAACTAGAAACTGAAGTATCAGAAATACCGAAGACGGTATCAAAACAGAACATATTAGCTGAAAGTATCGGCGATGATTATAGTATGGAGAATGTGGTTGGTGCTGATGGTAGCGATGATGATAATGATAATGATTTTACGAACAATTCTGAGTTCAAAAAGATTTCAAAACTGAAATCCAGAAAAATAGTCAAAGCCGTCAAGTATAAGAATGAAAATCTGGAGGTATTTCAAAAAGATCTATTTACAGAACCTGAAGAATCAAAGCTCATGACTGCAGTGGAGCTCAAGGAACTCAGATTACAACTGGACAATACTGTAGTGAAAGGGTCTGGTTGCCCTAACCCCATTACAAAATGGTCCCAACTGGGCCTTAAAACTGACATCATGGATCTCCTCGTGAAGAACTTGAAATTCGATTCACCAACACCTATTCAAGCGCAGGCGATCCCTGCTATCATGAGCGGCAGGGATGTGATAGGAATCTCTAAGACGGGTTCTGGCAAAACCATATCCTACCTGCTGCCGTTATTAAAGCATATCCGGGCAAATAGAAAGCTAGGTAAGGACGAAACCGGCCCGGTTGGTTTGATTCTGGCCCCGACGCGTGAACTTGCGTTACAGATACAGGGAGAGATCGAACTGTTTATCAGCAAGGATAAAAGCATCCATAGCATATGCTGCACCGGCGGTTCAGAATTGAAAAAACAAATCAACGATTTGAAGCGTGGTACAGAAGTTGTGGTTGCCACTCCCGGAAGGTTCATTGACCTTTTGACACTGAATGGGGGCAAATTGATCTCCCCTCGGCGGATCACCTTCATAATCATGGACGAGGCGGACAGGCTCTTTGATATGGGTTTCGAGCCACAGATCACTCAGATCATGGGGACCATCCGGCCTGACAAGCAGTGCGTTTTATTCAGTGCTACATTTCCTGCGAAACTGAAAGGTTTTGCGGCTAAGGTCCTGCACAATCCGCTAAGCATAACAATTAATTCTGGGAATATTGTGAATGAGAATGTCAGGCAGCAATTTGAGATCTGCCATAACGAAAACGAAAAGTACGACCACCTCTTGCGTATCTTGCGGGGTAGTGTGCATTCTCCTGCGGGGCCAAATGCAGAATCGCATGCAGAAGAGGTGGACAAGAAGACGATAGTGTTCGTGGCAAGTCAGCAGATCTGTGACATGGTCGCGACAAAACTGGAAGAGGATGCGGTCCAGATCTTTGCGATACACGCCGGAAAGCACTATCAGGAAAGAGTCGCGAATTTGGACAAGTTCAAGAATACGCCGAATAGCATTCTGCTTTGTACTGAGGTCCTGTCGCGTGGTCTGAACGTGCCCGAAGTATCTTTGGTTGTGATCTATAATGCTATCAAGACGTTTGCACAGTACGTGCACACGATTGGGAGAACAGCGCGAGGAAATAACCACGGCGAAGCAGTATCCTTGTTACTTGAAAGTGAGCTGGCAGCAGCATACATACTCGGCAAGACGCTGCGGAAGGATGAGCTGGCGGCACATCAACCCCAAGCTGTTCGGGAGCTGCTGGCAATGAGCAGCAAATTTGACAGGGGCTTGAAGGAAGGTCGATACAAATTGTTTCAGGGTTTTGGCGGGAAAGGGCTGGATAATCTTGACCTAGCTCGGGAGGAGATGCAGACGCAGGAGAAGCCAGGCCAGGAGGGAACATCAGGCGCAGACACCGTACCCTCGGGCGCTCCGGTTGACGTTCCCCGGCTAAGCTACCGAGTCCTGACCAGCAAGAATACCGACGGCACCACGACGTACGCGGCAGAGGTCAATGTCAACGACCTGCCGCAGTTGGTCCGCTGGGAGGCAACAAAAAACACAACGCTGCTGTTTATTCGCCACGAGACTGGGTGCAGTATCACGAGCAAGGGACGCTTTTACCCTGCTGGTGAGTTGCCGGGAGGTGCTAACGACGAGCCAAAGCTGTATCTGCTTGTCGAGGGCAGCGCGGAGCGCGACGTGCAGCTCAGCGTTGAGTTGCTGGAGCAGAAGGTGCGCGAGGGTGTCCGCAAGGCGAGCCTGCAGACAATCCGCAGCACACGGTATTGATAGAAGTGGTATTAAGAGCGGTGGTGATGGGGTAGAGCTTTTACAGGGCTAGCCACTGATTTCTGCATGGCGGAGGCTGACCAGAGCCTGCCGCTAATCTCCGGGCGGCTCCAAGCGGTGGAACGCTGAGGTACACCCGCAGCCGCGTCCGGGAAGCAGCGGTACGCATCGATAAAGTCGCAATTTCAACAGCTTGCTCCAGGGCTGCCTCTCCTGAACTACACCGCCGACGGATCGCACCACACATCTGAGGGCATCGGTTGTGTACGTACATAGTGACATACTACTACATGAAGCACGTAGCACACATTGCCCGTGGGCCCAACCACGGGAGCTCAGTCGTAGACCAGGCGATCCGCCCGCTCGGCAGCCTGGCGCTCGGCATCCTCTCGCACGCGCATCCGGTGGGACTTGCCGCGCTCCTCCTCGAGCTTGCGGCCGAGCTCGCCCTTTGTGTTCTGCTCGATTGTTTTGTGGAGCCGCTGCTCGGCCGCGCGCCGGGCGGCCTCGGCTGGCGACAGCTGCTGGCTGCTGGTGGCCTGCTCTCCGAGCCGCTCACCGTTGCTCTGTGCTGCAGCTGCCTTGCTGGGCTTGGACGTCTTTGTTGTCTTTGTGGTCTTTGTGGTCTTTGTGGTCTTTGTGGTCTTTTGTGGCTTCCCGTCGGTCTGTGTCCTCACGGTCCGCTTTGTCGTGGTCGTTGCCATGGGTTTAGAAGTGCCAGAGCTCTCAGGCTTACTGCCGCAGGCTCCCATTGTCTGCGTACGGCCGGTGGTTTGTGGTGTGCTGTGGCTGTAGGCGCCGGTCTGTCGTCTAGGGTCCGTCCGGCTTCCGTGCGCACGCCTTAAATACCAGGCGGTGGGCCTCCGAGAGGCGTTGATTATCACCACTTACGAAGCGGGCGGCCCGCGCCTCTGCGGAACCGCAGAGACGCTGCATCGCAAGCGGAACGGCGTCGGCAGCACAAAGGCAAACCCTACGCAGGCAGTCCCGCCGTGTCATTGTTCCCCAAGCGCCCACAGTGCTCCTCTTCTCCCTGTTTGAAGGAACGCCGCTCTGTTCTGTCCCTGGGCGGCAACGTCGGAGCGCGCTCTGGGCAGCCCTGCCAGCGACACAAAAAGACAAGACACAAAAAGAGCGCTACCTCCGCCGTGCGCGCCTGGAAAGACGAGACATCGGCGGTAACCAACAGTCTGTGGCCCCTTTATATACCCCTTTATATACCCCGCACTCACTCCGCACGCGCCCCGTCTTGCGCTGAGGCTGTGGGCATAAATTCACCTGGACGCCCAACAAAGCATAAGCAGGCGTAAGCAGGCGCAAGCAGGTGTAATCAGGCATAAGCAAGCATAATCATGTATAAGCATGCATTTAGGGATTGCAGGTCCAACAAGTCCCAACTCGGCGTGCAGGTTAGGAACTGCGGTTTGTCGGGCCCTGCAGCGTCTCTTCACTTCTATAATGTCTTTCCTTTATTACATACGGTTATTAAGAATGTGGTAAAATGCGGTCCCGCGGCGGTCCGCGGAACGGGAGCTCTAAGAATATCTAGTAAAGAAACAGTCAGAATATATTGGATCTTGGAATATATTGAAATGGTGGCTCACACGCAGGTTGGCTTCAGATTGTACAGCTCTGGGACCGGGATGTCGGATGCGTCCAGCGTCTGGAACTCGCCCAGCGCCTCCTGCAACACAGAGTACTTCACAGCGGTGCCCGTCGTCAGCCGGGCCAGCTGCCGGGAGTCGCGGCAGTACGGCGAGTAGCGCTTCACGATCTGCAGGTACAGCATCATGCGTTCGTGGATCCGCGCCGACGAGGGCTGGATAGGCTGTGCGTGCTGTGTGTCGTGTGCGACGTCGTCGAACGCGCCGGACGCGTTCGCAGCCTGCAGAGCTGGGTGGTTGTAGTCGACGTCGCCGTCGCGGCCGGCAAACAGCTCGGCGCTCGTGTTGCTGCCGGGCGAGCCAGTGGCCGAGCGGCCCGTCTCCGGCGCCTGCGCGCCGTCGCCGACGCTCTGCACAGCATGGTCCTTCTGGTACTGCGTCCAGGTGACGGTCGCGTCTCTCAGCGCCGCCCAGTCCGCGTTGGCGATGAAGCGCTGGCCAATGCTGTCCGAGGTCCGGATCAGGTCCATCCAGCGCGTGAGGATCTCGACGTTCGTCGCGTCGTCGATGGAGCCCATCGATTTCAGCAGAATACGGTACGCTACAATGTTCTTGGGAATGTGGTACAGCTCGTAGCCCTTGTCAATGTACTCGATGATGTGGCGGTCGCGCCACACCGTGCACTTGGCCAAAATGATGTTGAAGAACGGCTCGTCGATAGGCTTGATCGTGTTGTACGTTTGGATGATGTTCTGTAGCGACTGGAAGCCCTTGACCTTGTCGGTGGCGTAGTTGTCGAAGAATATATCAAAGAACGTGTCGTTCAGGGACGACGAAATGCCGTGGTTCACGTCACGGCCGTAGTGCACCGACGACTTGTACCAGATCTGGTACACGTGGTTGAAGTCGTGGGTCTGGTTCCAGATGTTCCGCAAAAATGACTTCACGTACGACACTTGCAGGTCGATCTTGTACGGCATTTCGTCGTTAAGTGCCTTGTCGAAAAACGTCTGGGCCACGTTCAGGTCCTTACAGTCGCCAATGAATGACAGATGGGTCTCAATCAAATACCCGTATTTCATCTCTGTGCTCTCTTCGCACAGCTTTTGGAACAGCTTCAGCGCCATGTCGTTCTCCCCGGCTGATAGGGATGCTCTGATCATGCCGACCGAAAGGTTGGGATGGAAGTAGTTGATCATTGAGGAGGACTTCTCGTACAACGTCTGGATCTCCGGGTATGAGACGCCGTTGTCGTAGAGGATGGGCAGAATCACACCAACGACACGAGGGTTCAGAAAAATGTTCGCAGTGTACTGGTTCTGGCCGTTGATGGCAGACTTCCAGATGTCGACGGCTTCTTCGAACAGAAGAAGCTCCTTGAATGCGGTAATTAAATGCATGGCACCGTACTCGTTCAGCTCGACCTTGCCGTTCAGCACGTCTTCCGAGATCTCACGCAGAGATTTGCACAGATAATTAGTCATCTCTTTGTGGAAACTCTGGGAGTCGTAGTCCGGCTTTTTGTTCATTCTGGTCAACTGGTTTCTGTTTGCCCTTAGGCCGTTGTGCAGGAGGTGAACCAGTTTCGACACACGGTCGGAGTTTAGCTCTGGCGTACTCAACAGGTCATGGTACAAGCCCATAGCTTTGCCAATCGAGTCCCAGAACAAAGGGTTGGCGTTGGAGTTTGGGTGTTCCGAGCGCTGTCTCATGGACTTTCTTCTCGGCGTTTGCGACATGTACAGGGTCTGCGATACGCACTCTTCAAATGCACACACCTTGTGGTACCATGGCGAGTCTGGGCTGGTGGTATTGTTCTTGTTGCCGCCCTGGGACATGTTGTTTGACGAGTACTGGTGCAAAGGGGCGCCCACGTTGCCGTTCGAGTTTAGTTGGTTGCGCAGGTGGCGAACTTTGTTGACGGCCGCGTTCACCTGCTGTGAGCTCTGCGCCAGAGGAGTCGCGCTTGTTGCATCCTGGCGTTCTATGCTCACTGCACTGTTAAATCGTATGGAGTGGTTGAATGAATTCCTGGTCGCATTGGCAAACTGGTTAGGGATTCTTCCCTTGATAACCTGCGATTGCTGGGCGAGTCTAAACATGGTGGGTCGGGGGATGTTTGGTATACGCGCTTTCACTGGGCGTCACTTTCTTGAAGTTATGCAGTATTCTAAATTCGGAATGTGCCAAAAAATTAAACCTTATTGTAGCGTTTGCTGTCCCGTTTGCTATTCGGCTGAAAACGTTCGGTTTTATACTTTCAAATTGCCTTTCTAGCAATACGCCGGGATTATATTGGAGTAAAAATCAAAGGCAAAAGATATTGTCCTGTTTTTCTCAAGCTAGTTTTGGTCCAAAGGAATATTAATACGAAGTAGGAGTATTCTAGTGTCTAAGGTTGCGGACTATTCTTCAAGCAGCTTTCGTTATTAGTATCTTGCATTTACCGTTCCAGCTAATATGTCTTATATATACAGCCTATATTGGAATCACTTGATAATTTTTTTTTCCTTTCTTCTTAGAACTTTGTACTAAAATATGAATACCTGCAAGACAACTGCATGATGAAAGCGGAACGGATACGCAGAGAAACCAAGACAAGCGTCGGAAAAGTATTCTCCTCAAGATCGGCTAGTGTTTAGTATGCATTACAGGCATTTCAACAAGTTTTGGGTCTACCTCGGGAGTGTGGCGTTTTACACGACTGAGACAGCAGGCATTGCCACGCAGAATGGTGCCAAGGGCACGAGCGGGCTGCGGATGTGCATTGGATTGATGCAAAGGATCCGTCCAACAAAAATTACACAATTCGGTTGATGATTCCGACCCGTGGAACAACAAGCGACTCTCTTCTGCTAATCTTCGTAAAGGATCCTTTTCTCTTTTTTGCAGGCCCATTTATTCAGCTGCGGCAGAGTCCGCTATTGTGAGCGAATAAGACGGTGTGGCCGCTCGGAACTAGAGGCAGGAAAGCCAGATGAGTGGTCATGGAAGACGGGCACGGGACAAGAAATCTGAGAAGCCAGAAGTTAGATCTGGCTCCGAGCAAATGTCGATGAAACAAAAGGATTATAACGGGCATCTCCGTTTTGTCAGGGCACTGTCAGGGCACTGTCAGGGCGTACAATGGCCAACAACCGACATTCTCGCCGCAAGCACCGAAGCCCAGCAGGTTCAGTCAAAATCGATCTGTGCATCGAGCAGGTGCTTGAGGGCTCGAAGAGCTAATAGTTTTTCTTCTTTCTCTCGGTATAAACGAGGACGGCCCGTAGTACCATCGCGATGCCTGAATTCCTATGGCTGTTCAGAGTGCATATTGCCGGGTAACATGCGATAGCCGTGTTGTCCTCGTTTATGTACTGGACTCTTTTGAAAAGTTGCTTTATGCGCATCGCGGTCGTCTTAGCAGCGCGATTCAGATCCAGACAGAATCTGCAAGGACGGGTATGACCATAGCTTTGCAGGAGCAGTTCGAATGAGCACAGCGCCGGCTATAACACCAGTGGACCCTGTGAATGGGGGACCATGTCTTTCTAGTCCCTCGAGCGTAAGGGGCGGATTGGCATATGCAGGACACATTTGGGACACGGAGTGCCTCCACGAAGGAAGCTGGCCATGAATGGTCGACTGTAGATGCCCAACCGGGGAGAATGTCGTGTGATTGTGGTCTGCCGGACGAGCACCGGCGCGCACACCAATCATTGCGTAATGTTCTGTTGATATTAAATCGTCTCGCAGAAGCAAAAGCTCAACAAGCCTGTTCTAGGGGGACAGTCGTTTAGGCTAGAGATTCCCAAATGTCTGGGCTTTTTGTTACAATTACTGCGGATTTCGTTTGTGCCGAGCGCGTTTGGAAAAACGGCTGAAAGCTGCTGGGACAGTTGTTATCGGAGTTCGCCAGAATGTTTATCAAATGGCTGTAGAAGGACAAACAAATCAAATGCTGTGTACGGTTTATTTACCAATTGGTAAACGGTGTGGCCTTGTTGGTTCTGTGCGCCTTGTTGGTTCTGTGTGCCTTGTTGGTTCTGTTTAAGGGCGCCATGTCGGAACACTCGTCTAACCCCACACGAATTTGAAAGTTTCTTCCTTTTAGTGTCTCGAATGCTTTGGGGGCTTTTGAGCTTGTAATTCTAGCATTTGAGTACCCAGGCCTCTCGATTTTCTATCCACTGGGATTGATATCTCTACTCCATTTTGTTCTTTTCTACTTGATTTAAGATATACGCGAGAGGAACGGTATATTGAAAGCATATACCAGGATGCTGCTCTCTACTGTAATTACAGAGGATATAGGGTTAGGGAAGTTTTAATTATTCTCTCCATGCGTCTGCGCTGTGCTCTTAATTTCGATCACCTCTTCAGATCACAAAAATTTAGCCACACGGCACATTTCAAAACATGAATCTCAAAACCTGGCCTTAACATTCCTCCTTAGTATTCCTCTTGGGCTATAAATGTTTCCACCGTGATTTAGAGTATCGCGTAAGGTCCAGCTACTTGCTTCTTCAATCATGCTTGAATTATGTTCTGATCACATTTTACAAATTCGGGAGAACACGGTATTTCGATACCACAGTAAATACTAAAAATATCACGTCCTGAATATCACTTGATTAGTCAAAAGATGATCGGACAATGAAATATCTACTATTTCGAGAAGAACTTTATTAAATGTGAAGCGTATACCATGCAGTATGGCTTCACGAGACCGTACGGCCTCCGATCGTTTAATACGAATATAAACTCTGAAAATGTAAACACTGAAAAGCTACTCGTTAGTCCAGATCTAAGAACCACTCCCAAGGCAATTAACCCAACAATTCGAAGGCTATTCAATTGTACCGCTATGTCAAGCAGCAAGACGAACAAGGATATTTTCACTTTATTTGATAAAAAGGGCCAGGGGACGATCTCGAAGCAGCTCTTCGGAGATTATTTGAGAGCCATTGGTTACAACCCAACCAACCTCCAAACAGAAGAGATACTGGCCAATGCATCTGCCCCAGAACAACTGTCACTTGAATATATTTCAAAATTGATTGATGAGAACAAGAAAATCTTGGAAGCGACCACAACAGGCAAGGTTGAGGATTTCATCAAGGCATTCCAAGTCTTTGACAAGGACAACACTGGCAAAGTTTCAGTTGGAGACATCAAGTACATGCTGACATCTCTTGGCGAGAAGCTGTCAGATGAAGAAGTAGACGAACTATTGAAAGGTGTCGAGATCGACAGCGATGGTGGCATAGATTACAGAAAGTTCATTGAGGATATCCTAAGACAATAATAAGTTTTTGGGGACTCAGCCATGAAATCGGTTCCCGTTGGCCTTACTATTCAATTTTATAAGAATGATTGTATAAGACTATAATGTGTTTAGGTTTAACTATTATTTACATCAGATGGCATGACTTTTGGCATGAAATTGCCAAGAATCATTAACGGCAATCCTGAAACGTCCCGCTTCAATGTCCACATGCAGCAGCAGTCTATTACGTTGTCCTTTATCGGACTAAGGATTTTGCATGTTTTCATTTGCTCTGATCCCTTGAAATCTTTGTAAGCGACCTTTGAGAACGTCTTGAAGTAATCTCGTACACTTTCGTCGTCTAATATTTCAACTATGAAGGTCATCTTATTGAGCAATTCCTCCCTTGTCCAGCCACTCAAGATTTCGAATTCTTCGTTGACATATGAGATCTGGCCATTGCGTCGCCATACACAGGTTGGGGTCCCAATCTGCACGATGAATTTTGAATACTCGAGTAAAGTCCGTTGATAGCATTTTTCCATAAATATCATATCTTCCTCGGTCAGAGTAACAGAGCATGCAATAAAAATTGGCCTAAATTCGGCAAAAGAACGGCACATTTTTACTAGGTCCTTTTGGTTGAATCTTTTCTTCAGATAGGTGAACAGTTGGTGGAAACCCGGTGTGTGGGAAAATGGCTCGTTGATCAAAGTGTAAATTTCCAGCGGAGTAGAATATCGAAGCGAATGCTCCCAATCTGAATTGCTATACGCACTTGTAGAGTCTGGTGAACAGCATTCCAAAGCAAATGATACAATTTTTCCGCTATCGGAACCTTCTAAGCACATCGACCATACATTTTTGAGTTCCGGAAAAGTGATACAGTTGTTCTTCAGATAGTACTGATTGATTGATGGGTTCCATCGTAGATCGGATGCGTGATGTGACGGATCCTGCGGGATCAGACGCTTGAACCCCAGTGAATTTTTTTTGGATTCGACGGGTACCAAGGGGAAATGATTGGCATATAAGTTCATTTGAGAAGATACAATTTCAAACCCCTTTGAGCCCAGTAAAATTGAATATACATTTTGCCCTGATGACGGATACGGTGTGGGAGCCTTATTGGGATGCTCTTCCCAGTCGTTCGATGCAGTTGGTGAAAGATCCACTTTCTTGGTCGAATAGAGAAGATCAATAGGAATCTTGTTCAGAAAGGTGTCCTGTTTGATGATATTAGACAAGATCGAATACTCGGAATCGGCTGCATTCGATAAAAAGGTGGACTTGTGCTCTATGTGCCGAGCGTCTCTGAAGTTCTGCTGTTCCTTGAGATCGTCATCGACTTTGATAAGCTGCAGGCGAGCGTTGGCCGCCACAGCGTTATTCATTCTGGCCCTTCTGATCGGGACCGTTAAATCCTCGTCCGGCACCCCTGCTAAGTACTTGCTTTTCTTCCTGGGGGCATCCACACAGGTGTCCGCGACGCCCTTACTGATGCATCTGAAGCAAGGCCTTTTAGCTTCGCACGAGACGTGCCAACGAGAGCAGTTTACGCATGCAATGTGTGTATTCTTCCGTTTTCTCCGGGTCTTGAGCGATGATGCCGGTTTTTTGGGCGTTTTCACCTCGATTTCATCTGATATTGAGTTGTGCTCATCACGGAGAGCCTGCGGGCTCTCCGTTTCTTCGCTCACTTTAATGCTATCCATAACAAAGATCACGTCCCCAGAACGCCCATCAACAAAATCAAAAACTTTCGTAGCACTCTATAATACTGGAAGCTGCGTACTACCTGCTATGGCACATTATCACCGTATTGTAATCTGTGGGGCTGCTGACTGTGGCCGTCCAGCTCTGCGTACGCTAGTTTTCAGCTTTTCTATGAGTCCGCAGGCCGCTCTGCAGCGAAAAAACAGAGCAGAGGAGATCCAATCTACAAGAAAACGACAAAGGCCCCAGAAACCCAGGTACCAAATTTGTCCTGGGCTGGTCCAGGATTGAATTCGATTTGGGAGAGTGCTTTCAAACAGCATGGAATATCTGCATCCTTCGTGATCTGCCCAAATGCGTTCCCTAACGGTCTATCACGTGATACTTTACAAGACACTCATCTTGATCTTTGGTACTAACCATGAAAAATTTTTGAACTATGAGTAGCCCTGCAGTTCGGGCTAAATTGCGTGAAGGGAGTTCACAGCGTCAAAACAGAGCATTGTGCATACTGTATACGTGACCTACACTGAACACTACATATTTCGATGTCTGAGTTATTGAGCAAGTTTGAAAAACTATCCATTGCACAGCCCGCCACCCTAAGCAGAGAGCAAGCTGCTCAAGCCGCTCAATGGGAGTCTGTGCTGAAGTCCGGCCAATTGCAGGAACACTTCGATGATCTGAGCCAGATCCTAAGAGACAACACCTTCATCAACGCCACATTGAACCCAACAAAGACTGATGTGGACATCTTTGAGGCTGCGTTTCCTCTGATCAAACAGGTCGTGTTCAGCACGAAGGACGTCAAACAGACATACACCAAGTACAGACATATTCTGAGATGGATCGACTATCTGCAGATCTTACTCGAAATTGCCCCAGAAGAGCAGCTAAAGTTGAACTACGACTTGGACCTGCCTCGTGAGATCATTGAGAAGAAAAAGAAGAGCGAGGACAAGAAAGCCGAGGCTCCAGAACAAGCCGGAAAGAAGGACAGCAAAGCCAAGCAGAGCAAGGACCAGGAGAAGCCAAGAGGTAAGCCAGACGAGGAGACTTTGAAGAAACTGAGAGAGGAAGCCAAGGCCAAGAAGGCTGCCAAGAAGGCTGCTCAAGCCAGCCAGCCACAACAGCAGGCAGACAAGCCCAAGGTGTCTGCCATCGACTTCCGCGTAGGTTTCATCCAGAAGGCTATCAAGCACCCCGATGCAGACTCGCTGTACGTCTCCACCATTGATGTGGGCGATGAGGAGGGCCCAAGAACAGTCTGCTCTGGTCTGGTGAAGCACTTCCCATTGGAGGCCATGCAAGAGCGTTTCGTCGTCGTTGTTTGTAACCTAAAGCCAGTCAACATGAGAGGCATCAAGTCGACTGCTATGGTCCTGTGTGGGTCTAATGATGAGAAGGTGGAGTTCGTGGAACCACCAGCTGGCTCCAAGGCCGGTGAAAAGGTATTCTTCGAGGGCTTTGGTGATGATGAGCCAGCCAAACAGCTGAACCCAAAGAAGAAGGTTTGGGAACAGTTCCAACCTAACTTTACCACAAACGAGCAATTAGAGGTTATATACAAGGATGAAGACGATAAAGAAAAGCCAGTGAAAAAATTGACCAACTCTCGCGGTGAGTCATTCAAGGTTGCATCTCTAACCAACGCCCAAGTTCGTTAAAACTACGCTGTATAGCACTGATGTGTCGCTGTGTGTAAGATATATCAACTAACGTCCAGTAAATGAGAAATCAAAACTTATATTGCAACTTAACAACGTCTTATAAACATATCTATATGTATTCGGTCATCACTGTTTCAAACAAATGCCATTATAAAATCTTTCATTACACTGTAGCTGGAGCTCCCAGTACTTGAGCTGAGAACAAGACACCGAGGTATCTTGGCATGCACAAATTTGCTCAACAACTTTGTCTCGCCACTGGTTGACTAGAACATCGGCCACAAGAACGTTCAGCTCAAAAGTGAGGTCGATCTGATAACTGTCTTCGAGGCTTACGTTTGAACCGTCGTCCTGGAAGAACTTTACAAGCAGGTCATTGCAGTGGTGCAATAGCTTTATGCTCTTTGAATGTCTTAGAACGAAATTCAGTATAGGGTACATCGAGTAATGCAGATTGGTATGGCCGAGAAACCAGCTTTCCAAACGAAATAGCAGATCTTGGCACAGCTGGCCATGTATTATCGTGAGCAGAGTCAGTGCTATGGTTTCCCATCTCAACTTAGCATCACCATCTTGTAAGGGCTTCGAAATATTGAATATTTTGTTCACCCACTCGAGTGCGTCTCTATCAGTTGGGTTGCTCTGGATTATACTTGAAAGGAAAGTGACCTGATGAATGTTTAGATTTGCCTTCAGGTATTTGGCAAACCAGTCGGCATACTGTTCACGGCCAAGCACGACGTCGCATTGGCTCTGGCACCAGAGAATGGGGACAATGGTGTTGTCGACAATCTCGTCGACGGATTTGATGTTGCAGTGTCTATCTGTGATAAAGCACGTAAATGGCCCGGCCTTGGCGTTACTAACCGATTTGTTCTCGACGATGTCCAGCTCGGCGATCGCGTCCAGACGATTGAGAAACTTCCCCAGCAGCTGGTCGATTCGCCGCTGGTCGTAGCTATTGTCGTTACGCTTGTCTGCTGGGCCAAACACAGCAGGAATGGCGTTGTCGTAGATCTTCAGTCTTCTGACACTGATTGTGAACTTAGTGGCATCTCGGCTGGTGTCGCAGGTGTTTCCTACGTGTGGCATGCACTCAGCTTCGTCGCTGCCGGTGCTGTTGATGCTGCTGCAACAGCTCAATGGTGTTGCGACGGGCGAGACCTCGCGGTCCTTGCGGAATTGTGTCATTTCGATGAACTTTGTCCGAGAGAGTCTGCGGTATTCGTCGCCGTCTTTCCCTCTCAACATCTTGCCCTTGCACGCCGTGATCATGTTGTCCTTGGACCAGATCAGCCTAACATCGTACGAGCATCTATCGCCGTGTTTTGCGCACAGCGAGCATTGCGGCTTCCTCTCGTCGCATCTGCGTTTTTTAAAACGGCAAGCCCAACAGCCGGTGAACGTTCGTCCTTTGCTTTCGTCTGCTTTCTTACTGCACTTCGCCATGCTTGTCCAGTCGGTATATCGTGGTCAATTGGATTTACAGGGTCTTTCAGCGGACTTCTGAGCTCAATTGAACTTTTATATCTTCAGTCATTGCTAACCACCACCTGGTGCAATAGAGCAGGATATGTCCAGTGCTAACCTTTTAATTATTCGGACTGCAATATCATTTTCTACAGTTGGCCATAATAGGGCATCAGAATAGGCTCGATGCACTTTTTTCTGCAGATGCATTTATCATAATGCATTGTGCATTTGTCTAGCGGGCTGAATGAATCATGCACGTAGTGGTTTTAGTCACCTGACGGAAAAACAAATTTGACGAACACCGAGACACCGTTTACGGAGTGGTGGTGGCTCATCTCGCAGTGTGAGGAAATACTTGGCAATACACTGTAAAGGAATACACACGTCTTCCCAACATGCTCAAAATCGTATTTTGGTTGTACCGGCTGATCTTCAGCTATATTGCCAATTCTTTGTAAAACTGTTCATCGCAGCTGGAGGTTTCTTGCAGGCCCGTACTGTCGCTGTTGAACGATTCCTCGACTACGTGACACAGCAGTATTCCAGCTCCAGATATTCGTAGGTTTATATAGTTTAAGAATTTTCTCGACTGTATCATTTCAGGATGATAATGGAGATCCTGGGGTATAATAAGGTGCTGTTGCAGTCACCATCGGTTCTGCTGCTTCTCTGTGTGTGGGAACGTCGAAAAGTGCGCGTGATATATTTTTCTCGGCCGAGAGGCCTTCCGATGGGCAACGTTTAGAATCGTCGGCCCAAAAGAGGCAAAGGTCCGAAGGCGCTCTTGCCGCCTTTCACAGTAGAGATGCTGAGTTCTTTTGCGATCGCCTCGGGCAGAGAGAGACGCGTACGAAGGGAGGTGTGTTTGTGCGCGACGTATGCCCAGTCTGGAAGCATCGACGTCAGTAGTCTTTGCCAGCAGCCGGAGGTGAAACTGCAAGAGGTAGCCATGGCTCCATTGCGAAGAGCCCCGGTCGAGCGCTGGTAGCTTTGCCAGCGGGTCTTGGTGAGTCTCGTTGCATGGCCAGTCGAGGTGGAGAGCGAGTCTCGGTGGAGGGCGAGCTTTTGCAATCTCACTCGATCGTTGCCCACGCCTCGCTGGCATTCACAGTTCCTTTGGTCTCTGGGATGCCCTTGGAATAGACCCAGTACGAAAAGGCCAGTGCTGAAACGGTAAAAATCGTAAAGACAGACCCGCCCAAAATACTGTGGAAGATTGGGAACAAGTACGCGACCACAAATGTGCCAACCCAGTTGCAAATGGTCCCAAAACTCTGTGCTATCGCCTTGTCATTGGAGTCTGAAAGCTCTCCAATCAGTAAAAACGGAATTGGACCCATACCCATCGCAAAAGCACTGATGTAGGATAGGGTTGCAATTACCAGTGTCGTGGCGTGCGACTTGGTGATTCCCCAGGCTATCACAGCCGAGGATAGACCCATGAACAGACTCGAGCCCATCAGCAGCTTGGTTCTGCCCCAGTGATCTATCAGCAAGGACGCAATGAACGTCATCACAAGATTCAGCCCTGATATGGCAAAGTTAATGGATATTGCGTGATCTGGGATCAGCTGGCTGATGACCTTGACACCGTAAAATATAATAGAGTTGATACCAGCGAATTGCTGGCCAAACAGAACGATCGCAATTGCATTGCGTGCACGGCGGGTACGCAAGCTTGTGACATACTCACGCAGGCCAATTGTCTTTCTTGTTCTTGGGGCTGCACCTTCCTCGACATCTTGGTCTCTCTCTTCTCTGATCCAGGCGTCGACTTCGCTGCGAGCGTCTCTGTAGGTGCACCCACGCAAAGTGCGCAGAACTACGGCTGCATCTTCTATTCTGTTGTGGCTCTGTAGCCAGCGAGGGGACTCTTCTACCTTCAGCCAGACCAGGATGTTTAGAATAGCAGCGACTCCTCCAGCCAACAGCAACCACCTCCAGCGGTACGAGTCCGCCCAACCTAGCGCAAGGGTCTGGGTTACCAAAATGCCCAGGTTAATGCACACTTGGTTCATCGCTCCAAATGCACCTCTGAGTGCAGTGGGTGCGACCTCGTGTAGGAATATAGGGGTTATGACAATCAAAGCCCCGCTGGAAACACCCACAATTATCCGTCCAATGATCAACGCAAAATAGCTTCTGGACAGAAAGAGGATCAAAGAACCAAGGAGTCCAATCAGACTGGAAATTATGCTTGCTTTTCTCCTTCCCAAGAGATCAGCCATTCTTCCTGCATAAAACGATCCTACCAAGCCGCCCAAACAGAAGATCGAGGTGATGACTCCCACCTGTTCGTCATCCATCGATATGCACATTGGAAGTCCATGCCTGCCAAGCCAGCTATTTTCGTATGGTGCGTTATCATAGGGAGGTGGTTTCAACTCAGAACAGGACATAAACTGCTGTGGGGCATTCAACTCCGCGGAATGATAGCCAAATTGCACCGACCCGAGGCATGCCACGACGGTCGCAAAAACAAGTTGCTGCGTTATACGTGTTTTAGAGGCCCGCTGCCCAAGCAGTTGCTGAGAATCTGACTCTGACATCGTGTTTATCTTGCTTTCTGCTTCTATGTTTACTGAATGTGATAATGGGGGAGGATGGTTCCCTTTAATATATATGGGACTCCGCTCCATCACGTGCTGTACAGCCAAGGCCAAGTGCTTGGCCGCTTTACGTACAGCTGTATGCACATACGCTAATAGTGAGAAATTACAGTATATACCCGTAATATTGAAGTATAGTATAGCATATTTTACAAAACCTAGCCCCAATCACTTATGAACAACTTGCTCCTACCTGTTTTGCGACGAGTTCGCTTGCCACCTGCAAACTGCAGTCAGAACATGGGTGGAAGAGCTACCTTGTCTAATCACGTGATTTTGTGGGTTTTTGTATGACTGTTCAACCCAGTCACCCAACGATTGTTACCATTTCTTTGAGATGTTTTCTTGTCAAAAAATTATGAAAGGAAAAGTACGACGCACAGGAGGCTCGCGGTCCATCTCATCCATCCGAATATATTGGTTTATGAACTTCAAGACTACAGAAGAACAAGAGGTACGCTCTATCAGAAGCCACAAATCACCAAGTAACCAAGGAAAAAATGCCAACTAGATTAACCAAGACTAGAAAGCACAGAGGTCACGTCTCAGGTATGTAATTCCGTTTGGAAGAGGGAATGAAAGAACCAAGATTGTGATTCTCTTGATATGAATGTGCAGTTGGGCATTGCAGTGATTGCAGACAGGAAATTAAGATTTTGCACAAATAAACATCGCTGTTCTATCAACATACATGCATTTGTTGATGGCAGCATGAGCAGTTTTTGAGAAAACTCTTCCAGTGCAAAATTCTTGTCTGCCGTTTACTGTGAATGTTCAATGTTATGAATCATATAGAGAGAACACTAATGAAAGAAGTACATGTACTAACAGAATTATTTTAATTCAGCCGGTAAGGGTCGTATCGGTAAGCACAGAAAGCACCCCGGTGGTAGAGGTATGGCCGGTGGTCTACAGCACCACAGAAGTAACATGGATAAATACCATCCAGGTTACTTCGGTAAGGTCGGTATGAGATACTTCCACAAGCAAAGAAACCACTTCTGGAAGCCAGTTTTGAACTTGGACAAGTTGTGGACTTTGATCCCAGAGGAGAAGAGAGACGAGTACTTGAAGTCCTCTAGCAAGTCTGCTGCTCCAGTCATTGACACCTTGGCTGCCGGTTACGGTAAGATCTTGGGTAAGGGTAGAATTCCAAACGTCCCTGTCATTGTCAAGGCTAGATTTGTCTCCAAGTTGGCCGAGGAGAAGATCAAGGCTGCTGGTGGTGTCGTTGAATTGATCGCTTAAGCGTAATATATAGAATGCGTAGCATATACCTACTATGTATAATATGTTTTAAATCGATTGGTTTTAATTCAAAATTAGGCCATTGATGTCCTGTTGTTCAGAGCATGAAATTTTTTTTTCCTTGTTTCTAAACATCGATAAAATTCCCAGAAATTTCATTCACGAAATGTAAACATTGATAATATATAAAGAATAAGTCAAAAAGCGTGAGACTGGGCTTTGGGAAACTCTTCGGCAACCGAGCAATTTGCTTTATTTATAATAATTGGGGATTATGACCACAACTACCCAAGATCACATACTCAATGATTCTGTAGCTACTGTAGACTCCAATCTATGGAAGCCAGAAGATCATGTACCTCAGGAAGTAAAGGATATCAAAACCACCAATCCTGCTAGATATGTTTTGGCATTCTTGCATATAGTGCAGCAGTTGAAGATACAGAGAAGGACTGGTTGGGTAGACCATGATATCTTGGACTGTGAGAGTATTGCTGATCACATGTACAGGATGGGCGTGACTTCGATGTTGATCAAGGACCCAAACGTGGATCGCCAAAAATGTTCCAGTATTGCGCTAGTTCATGATATTGCAGAGGCTCTGGTAGGTGACATTACGCCATTTGATGCTGTAGACAAGGATGAGAAACATCGTCGGGAATGGGAGACAATCCAATATCTTTGCAGGGAATTTGTCGCTCCGTACAACCCAGAAGCCGCCAAAGACATGATGGACAATTGGCTAGCATACGAGAATATTACGTCGTTGGAGGCTCGTTATGTGAAGGATATTGACAAGTATGAAATGCTTGTTCAATGTTTTGAATATGAAAAGAAATACAACGGCCAAAAAAATCTGGAACAATTCTGGTCGGCCATTAGCAGCATTAAGACGCAAGAAGTTCAGTCATGGGCACAGGATTTACTTCAAATGCGTAACTCCTTTTGGGAATCATTAGAAAAATAGCTCTATAAACATAAAACGTCATAATCTGGAGTTTTTGTACTTACGTATTAATACAAGATGAGGATATTCTTTAAGAATTGGTGATATTTGTTTGTTCAGACTATAGACCATAGATTGTCACTACCAAAAAGCAAACTTCCCAGTGCATGTCTCAGCATTATTGCTACCAATCCAATGAAAAGCTGTAGAAGTAAGATAGTGGTGCATAGCTTGTCTTCGCGCATGGGACCGAACCATACCAAGGTTAGGTTTATTATCGTCATATTTGAGCATGACACAACGGTGTCTTTCTCCAGCTCCAAATCAATTAGTCTCAGGGAATGTAGCAGCTTCAAAATAGGAATGAAGAAACCTTTGGGAGGGTTTTCTCTTAAGTCAGCTCTAGAAGGATAGAGCAATCCATCTTTTTCCTCAAATCTTGGCAGTCTGTGTCTTGGACATGGCACAATATTGAACAGCTGCGGTATGGAGTAAACAAAGTTGATAATCTGTGGAATGAAAATTAGGAGCATCGTTTTGGAAAAATGTCCAAGGATCCCAACCACTGCAAAGACCATGCCTGCAAAATAGCAGTAGGTGTCTCCTACAAAAGCCTTTGCTGGCCAACGGTTCCATTTCCATAATGCCAAGGATACTCCGAGAAATGGAATGATAAGAACAGCTGAAAATCTATGAGACTCCCAAGTAGCAGGACTGCCCATTGACAGATAAAGGATATCGTTGATTAGAGCTAGAATACCCAATATGATACTCTGACCGACTTCCAGTCCGTTGATTCCGGCCAATATGTTGATTGAGTTCGGACAGAAAATTGCCATTGACGCCATGTATATGTAGTAGAAACAGCCCAAGTCAATGTTTGTAACATGTATATAATTTTGAAGGAAACCTGGGATTAATACATGTGTAGCACCAAAATCGACATAATAGACCATCAACAGGGGAATGGCTGCGACAGCTGGAAGAAAGAATTTGTGCCTCCAGCGCAGATCAAATAAGTCATCTGCAATGCCAAGCATAATTGTGCTCTCTAAGCATAGTATACTGCTCAAATATTCAGAAAGTTTTGCATGGGGGAACAAATTACTTGAATCAACTTCCTCAACGGAAATGTCACGGTGGCCTCCACCGGAAGTTGTAATAACCATGTACTTGTAAAATATGAATGGTATGTAGAACAACATTACCAGAAGATAGATGGAGGCAGAAACAGCTCCGATACTCTCCGGTATCACAGGTTTTCCGGGTTTACTCATATCTTTCCCGAACAGACCGATTTTGATGAAGGATGGGCCTACTCTAGGGATTAACCAGTCTGTGACGAAGAACCCGACGATACCGAATTCAATTGCAGCAAGAATCGCTGAATTCAAATTCGAAACGTACAGACATCCCCCTACAACAATCGGCAGCAATATACGGAACATGTGGACGCTGTGGTTTGTTTGCCATGTAATATTGCATCTCTTTCGGTTGCATGTGAATATATCCAATCTCGAAAGCCATCCTTATTATGTTTATATTATGAAAACAAGACGTGAAAAATTACCTGAATTAATTAACAAGAGCTTCTAAGCGTGATATTAGCACACATAGATAAAGGCGGTCTCGCGTAAGTTTCGTTTAGCATCCTTTCAAGGTATATTCAAAGATGAGACCATTCGATAGTGGACATGAAGATTTAGTGCATGACGTGTCTTACGACTTCTATGGCAGACATGTAGCGACATGTTCTTCGGATCAGCATATCAAGGTTTTCAGACTGGATAAAGACAGCAATGAGTGGCAATTGAGTGATTCGTGGCGTGCACATGATAGTAGTGTTGTTTCTGTGGGCTGGGCAAGTCCGGAATACGGGAGAATCATTGCGTCTGCCTCATATGACAAAACCGTCAAACTCTGGGAAGAGGATCCAGACCAGCCAGAATGCTCCGGGCGTAGATGGACGAAACTTTGCACGTTGAACGATGCTAAGGGTGCACTTTACAGTGTCAAATTTGCACCAGCACATCTGGGTTTGAGGCTAGCGTGTTTGGGAAACGATGGCATTCTAAGAGTCTACGATGCGCTAGAGCCGTCCGACCTCCGGTCTTGGGATTTGACGGCTGAGGTGAAGGTTTTGCCGACGCCACCTGCCAGCAATCTGCAAAGCGATTTTTGTCTGTCCTGGTGCTCGTCCAGATTCTCCGTGGAAAAGCTGGCAGTCAGCGCCCTGGACCAGGCGTTCATCTACCAACGGACCAAGGAGGGCAAGCTGGAGGTGGCTGGGAAGCTCGAAGGCCACGGCGGGCTGATCAGAAGCATAAGTTGGGCGCCCTCGATTGGTAAGTGGTACCAATTGATCGCCACGGGCTGCAAAGACGGCAAGGTGAGGATTTTCAAAATTACAGAGCCTGGACAGCACAACTCGCCAGACCCACAATTCAACGAAAATAACGATATCAACATGGACGATCTAAACTCAGTTATGTCCGGCTCTCCCAGCGCCAGAACTGGCGTTCAGCAACTGGCAGTTGAGCTGCTTGGCGAGTACGACGACCACAAGAGCGAAGTTTGGTCTGTCTCCTGGAATCTGACCGGAACCATTTTGAGCAGTTCTGGAGATGATGGGAAGGTTCGTTTGTGGAAGTCTACGTATTCGAACGAGTTCAAGTGTATGTCTGTGATAACGGCGCAGCAGAATACTTCAAATCCGTGATGGGCATATGTAGAATACACTGTAGAAGAGGACATAAGCGTATAGTCCGGAACGACAGGAACGAAACCTGTTGCTTGGGAATGTAAAGTATATACTGTACTATTGGGGGTGAAAACGTATTTGCTTCATTAGGTTGTCTTACACGTACAGCCTCTGGTGCGCTTACCGTCTTTTTCTCGCCAAGGCTATTTGTAATTTACATGAGAATCTGGCCTCGCCCAAACCCATAGTGATGCGCACGCGCGATGCGTCAAACACATACAGAATTATGCGGCTCTCGCATGCAGGAATCAGCAAACGGTCTCTGTTCCACGGAACTTCAATTCGGGTGGTGCATTATTTGCGAAAGCCCAACATACTCAGGCAGGCTTGCATTATATTAGATCTTCGAAGTCAGGTGGGATCTGACGCTTAAAACGAACTTTTACTAATCAACCTGCTGTCTAGATTGCGCGCTTGTCAATTGCATATACCCATCTCTAGAAAATTTGTATATAAACTGAATCTAAATCTGGGAAGTTTTGCCAACCGTATCTGCCTTCATGTTTCTCGGTAGAAGCCCTTCAGCAATAGCAAGGATTGTCTTCACTTCAGACGGCATCGCAGCAAGAACAGCAACCCTCGCAAGGATCACAACAGTAGCCACACCAAACCGCAAAATACACAACATGCCATCTTTTTACGACCTGCAGCCCATCGACAAGAAGGGCGAACACTTCTCTTTCAAGCAACTGGACGGGAAAGTGGTCCTGATTGTTAACGTGGCCTCCAAGTGTGGATTCACCCCACAGTACGAGGGCCTAGAAGAACTATACAAAAAGTACAAGGACGACGGGTTTGTCATCCTTGGGTTTCCATGCAACCAATTCGGTAATCAAGAGCCCGGTACAGATGAGCAGATCACAGAATACTGTAAGCTGAATTACGGCGTCACGTTCCCTATTCTGAAGAAGATCAACGTGAATGGCTCAGACGCGGACCCTGTTTACGAGTATCTAAAAAGCCAAAAATCAGGAACGCTGGGCTTCAAAGGTATTAAGTGGAACTTTGAGAAGTTTCTGGTCGACAGGCACGGCAAGGTCGTCAACAGGTATTCGTCGCTAACGAAACCCAGCTCCATTGAGTCGGACATCCAGCAGCTTCTCAAGAAGTAGTGTACGATCGGGGCCTTTATACGATGCAATTTTAAAGATATGTAGTATTTTTGCTTACTTTTATACCAGTACGAATTCGCGATGATAACTAGTCTATTCAGTTTTAACTTTCTTCTGATCCATTTCAGTAGATTGGTCTCTTGAATTGTCAAGCTCTTCTTCTGTAGTATCATTGGACTCCTCTCTTTCCCTTTTGCCGAAGGTTCCAGTTTCCGCCTTCGTTTCCATACTATCCTCCTCCAATTTGGTCGTCTGTTCGGCGTTTCCCTTCAAAATCTCCTCTTTCGTCTGCTCGCCTACAATGGCCTCCTCTTCCATGCGTTTTTTTGTTTCGCTATTCAGAATGACTTCAGTGTTGAACTCTTTCTCCAGGCATTGTAATAAGCTCATCGCTCTTCTCATTAATTCGTGTGGGGTTCTACTCAAAAAGAAGAAATCAAGCTCAAATAAGGGACAGTCTTTTATTTCATCTCTAATTAGTTCGTAGACATCGTCCCTGTCCATTCCATACTTGAAAAGCATCACTAAGATGAATCTATCCTCTTCCTCAGAAAATGTCCTCTTGTTATTGGCAGATGGAGGATGTTTCAATACCAAATCGAAAAGTGGGTTCGAACATTGTGATAGCTTGCGGCGTAGGGCTTCTTGCTGGAGCTTGACACGCTTTATCCTTTCTTCTTCAGCCTCAATAAATTTAATGTGTTTCTCATAGTCTTCCACTCTTTCAATATTAGCCCAAAAAGCCTTAGCATAATCCCGAACTTCCTCAACTGATTTGCCAGGAGCTAGGTCCAGAGCAATGGCTTGAATAGAATTTCTCCCGTATTTCCCCGAGGAAGATATAAACTTTTTAAACTCGAGCTTATTCCAATTAGTAAATCCCTCTGCCTCCCATTTGACTTTCAAGTTTTCTTCCTCCTCTGTCAATGGTTCGGCATTGTTGACAGACAATCGTAGAAGTTTGAGTTTTTGTTGTCTCTCGGCGTCATCTCCTATTTCTCCGTAAGTGTTTTTGACATCTTCCATCGTAGGCGTGTAATCAACTTTCTTTGCATTCCACATGCGCTCTTTTTCATATAAAACTCTCAATTGTGAGGGTTGTAACTGGTGAGAGAAAAATGCTCTAGGTTTGGGCATCTTTGGATGTGCAGGTGCGGTCACTCGTCCCGTGTGTAAAACATCCTTATAATAGCCATCTATATTATAGTTTTCTTTACGTTCACGTTTTGTTGGATTTATCCAGAGGGGACTGATAATATTCTTTTGCAGCTTCTTTTTGAAATTTTGACCATCCCATTCATATGCAGATTCCTGGTTGAATTTTTGCAGGTCGTCTAAACCTAAGGCTGAATATTTTGCATTCAAAGATTTGGTTTTATCTTCCGATTTAGACATTAGGGCATCTAAATCAATCTCATCCTGTTCAGGGTTTTCAGGTTCGCCTGGCTGTGGAGTATTTCTCGATGTTGACGAGCCACTTGTTTCAAAAACATCCGCTGCACCATGTTGAATCATAGACAGCAACGCGTCCTTTGTGTCGCTCTTCTTATCTTTTTTGTTCTTTTGAAACGATGTTCGATTTTGTTGGATAACAAGCTGATCTAATCTTAGTTTCTGTGTAGCCCTCTCTAGAATCTTTTCTTCAACGGAATTATCTGTAACAAATCTGAACACTTTTACTTGTTTCTTTTGTCCAATACGATGTGCTCTATCCATAGCTTGTAGATCGGCCTGCGGATTCCAATCTGAATCATATAAAACAACAACATCGGCGGTTGTAAGATTGATACCTAAACCACCAGCACGGGTAGTTAATAGAAAAATAAACTTTTCTGAATCAGGAGCATTATATTCATCTATAGCCTCTATTCTGTCCTCGTGTGCAGTAGAACCATCAATTCTGCAGTACTTGTAATCTCTAAAATAACAGTAGTCTTCCAATATATCTAGAACTCTTGACATCTGACTGAAAATCAAAATACGTGAGCCACTTTCCTTGAATTTTTTCAATAGCTGATCCAGAATTTTTAGTTTTGCAGAATTATACACCAGGTGTTCGTCAGTAGTGTATGGTGGACCGGGTTCAGCACCATCAAATAAATATGGGTGATTGCAGCACTTTCTTAATTGCATGACAATGTTCAACAGCCTCGTTTTTGATTCCTTGCTACCATTTGAACCATTGACAGCATCCAAGTCCTTCTCTAAAATTTGTCTATACCACTTTTTCTGCATGGAAGACATACCAACATAGATGTTTAATTCTTTTTTGGGTAAAAGGGAAGTTTCAACGTCACTTTTGATACGGCGCAACAAGAACGGTTGCAGAACGGTGTGAAGCTGTTTTACTATTTTTTCCTGATCTTCATCTGCTGTTGAGTCAGATGAGAACCATGAATCAAAATCTTCTGAACTTGAAAATATATCTGGTAGCAGGAAATTTAACAAGGCCCATAGTTCGTGTAAGTTGTTCTGTAACGGAGTACCCGTCACCAGAAGTCTATTCCGCGAGTAAAATTCTCTCAATACTTGTGATAACATCGACTCTTCATTTTTTATTCTATGAGCTTCATCGATTACAATGTACTCCCAAGCAATTTTTCTGAATGAAGCTTTTTCCCTGATGATAATTTCATATGATGCTACCACAATGTCAAAGTCGCATGTCAGCAGCTTTTTGTGGATTAGATCAGATCTTTCTGCTTTATCACCTTGTAAAATGAATGCGTTAACTTCTGGAGTCCACTTTTTTATTTCTCTCAGCCAATTATTTAAGGTCGACTTTGGTGCAATGACTAAAAATGGTCCTGGTATCTTTTCAATATACCTTAGGTATCCTAAAAGAGAAATCGTTTGTAATGTCTTTCCCAATCCCATTTCATCTGCTAATATACCGGCAATTTTGTTTTTGTGTAGAGATATTAGCCAGTTTAAACCTTGAATTTGATATGATCTTAGATTGCCATCGATGTAAGCAGGAGATTCCGTAAATTGGAACTCAGCTTCCTCTTCTTCCTCCTCTTCTTCACCTTTCAAAAGTTCTGCATCTTCTTCCCTTTCGGTCTTACGTCTTCTTTTATCTTGGTGTCCGTTGCGACCATTTAGTTTGTTTCCATCACCGTTGTCCAATAAAGTCAGAACATTTTTAAATCTTTCATCCTTCTCTGCTTTACTTTCTATAAAATGCCTAAATAGTCCACTTAATGATAAAAGATGAGCAAATCTTTTCGCAGTTGTTTCTGCATCGAATTTTTTGATGTTTTGATCTCCTAGCAGGTATTTAGCCTTATTTGATTCTGGATCACGCGAAGGTACCCCATCTTGATAGGGCTTTAATCTTTTCCAATAGTTGTCTTCTTCTGTCATTCCTATCGGTATATCAAGCGATATTTTAAAGGATTTAACTTTAGATATTCCGTATCAATCAATTGCGTCCCTTTTCACTGTATTTGTAGAGATGTTGGGTTTTCTATTTAATGATGATCGCTAAAAAGTTTTCGTGTATTCAAATCCTTAAGAATAAGCGACATACATCACGTGTGTAATAAGAATGCGGCAGGAACCCGCGTCAGATCGAATGAGGTTATAGGATTATTATTTCGATTGAAATCGCAACGGATTATAGTGATGTTTAGTTTTCCCGTAACGCCGAAGGACGAATATTAGGTATAAAATGACTGCTTCAATATGGATTTAATAGGAGCGGCACATATAACTTCAAGTAAACAAAAACTAAATCTATGCCCAATTTTGAAGTGAAATAAACCTCTATTAGACCCGAGTGTCTTTGTTCTAGTAGCCATTTAGTTCCACATTATGCAAATCTATTGGTCACGTGAGGTTTCAGTATCTATATTTGAATTTCCGAAGAGTACATTATAGCGAGCGGTATAACCAAGAAAGCTAATTTTTGTATGACCTTTTTATATAATGGAATTGGGTAAATTAAGATGGTAACTGAGTCTACAATTCTTTATAGAGCCAAGACTGAATACCCACCATGTTGTCTGCAGATATACAACGACAAATTTGTTGTGGTAGGCACCTATGAGTTGGATAAGAAAACAGGCTTTAGAACTGGCAGTGTTGAAATATATAACCAAAAATTGTCCCTTTTGAATAGCTATAAAACATACGGTGCGATTTTGGATTTAAAATTATCACCGTTTCATGACGATATCTTAGCAACAGCCCATTCCACAGGTAATATAACAATTTGGAAACTCATTCTCGAGAATGACGATTTAAAACTAAATGAACTCATTAATATTCAGGTATTTGACGTTGATAGTTTGGTCACTTCCTTACATTTTTCGCCCTTGGATCAAAAATATATATTAGTTACGTCAACTTCAGGAGCTTCTGCGATGTTGGATATGTCGTTAGGTTCTGTTACCTTCAGTATTGACCACTTTTTGAAGCTTACCGGAGACGATACCAAGGCTACCAAGATTGAGGTACAAAACCAGGAATTGTCTGTCTTCAATGTCGAGCCAACTATGATGCATTTTGAACATTCTTTAGAATGTTGGACGGCAGAGTTTGGTCAACTACAACCCCTGCAAGATGTTGTCTTCACAGGAGGAGATGACAGCACAATCGCGGCCCATGATATAAGAACACAAGGAAGTATATGGAGTAATAATCGAATACATGATGCTGGGGTTGTTGCCATCAAGTGTTCCTCACCAACGTTCAGAAGCAGCCATGCGACTTCTATTATAACCGGGTCTTATGACGATCATATCCGAAAATGCGATTTACGGATGTTTGGCGAGATAAGTATTTATCCAGGTGTTAATATCCCCTTAGCTGCAAATGTTTCCAAAAATTTAGGAGGGGGTGTTTGGAGGTTTGCTGAAACCCCAAATGCTAATACCGATGAACTAGCTGTTTGTTGTATGTATGATGGTGCAAGGCTGATTAAAATCAATGACTTAGCTACAGAGCCTGAAGAAGTTTTTGAAGTACGAGAGGTTATTCGGAAAGGCCATGACTCTATGTGTTATGGTATAGATTGTGTGAAAGATTTCGCTGTGACTTGTTCTTTCTACGATAAGTCGCTTCAGATGTGGAAACCTAATTGGACTTGATTTATAGACACCCATTATTCCATACGGATATAGCATGTATTCTAAGAACTTTAGAACAGAAGTGGGAACCTGCGTATGGACTTGGATCTGCCATTTTAATTAGCCTTGGCTGTTTGTTTCAGGTTTTTAGTTTTGTATTTGAATATACTTGAAAATTTTTCCAGCTCATCGCATCGCTTAGATTTATAATGAAGATGAATATGGTACTCATAATACACTATAGGAAAGCTCTAAGTCCATTAGAAAATAAATTGAGGACAGGTATACATACTGCGATTGGAAGAAGTCCTGAGTATCCTCTAATATAAATTATTTAAGATATGCCACCAAAAGAACCTCCAAAGAAATGGAAGGCTCCAAAAGGACCTAAGCCGATTCAAAGAAAGAATAAAAATGAAATTGGACTTGGTAGGGCGATCAGATATCAGCGTTCGAAAGAGAATGCGGTAGAATTTCTTCCAGATGGTGAAATGAGGTTTACAACCGATAAACATGAAGCAAACTGGGTTAAGCTAAGGTCTGTCACTCAAGAATCAGCTCTCGATGAGTTTTTGAGTACAGCTGCTTTGGCAG
This sequence comes from Hagleromyces aurorensis, assembly GCA_030705145.1. Taxonomy (NCBI): domain Eukaryota; kingdom Fungi; phylum Ascomycota; class Saccharomycetes; order Saccharomycetales; family Saccharomycetaceae; genus Hagleromyces; species Hagleromyces aurorensis. The sequence goes on along the minus strand of JANIWU010000004.1, from coordinate 143,051 downwards.
AAAAGGACTTCACAGCAGATAGGCATAGTAATGTCAAGATTATAAGAATGGATAATGGGGCTGATTCTGCCGTAACTCAAGGTTTTTCTTTAACAAACGAAAGGAAAAATCTTCTGAACAGCAAACAGCGAGCCCGTGCAGGTGATTTAGTAGTCCCAAGGAGACCACCATGGAACGAGAACATGACTAAATATCAGCTTGAAAGACAAGAAAAGGAAGCATTTCTGGATTGGAGAAGACATCTGGCACAATTGCAAGAATCTGATGACGACTTGCTTTTGACACCTTTTGAAAGGAACATTGAGGTTTGGAGGCAATTGTGGAGAGTTGTGGAAAGGTCAGAACTTGTTGTCCAGATTGTCGATGCAAGAGATCCATTACTCTTCAGATCTGTCGACTTAGAAAGGTACGTTAAAGAAATCGATAGTCGGAAACAAAACCTATTGTTAGTTAATAAAGCTGATTTATTGACCCGCAGTCAACGTATTGAATGGGCCAAATATTTTGTTTCCAAAAATATTGGCTTCACTTTTTATTCAGCGTTAAGAGCTAATCAATTACTGGAACTTCAAAAGGAACAAGGCGATAATTTCGATGATGTGCATCCTTACCAGGACGATTTGGAAACTTCGACAGAAAATCATGAGGAGGTAGATGCTAATCTTCTAGAGAGTATCAAAATTTTAACGATCGACCAGTTGGAAGGATTATTTTTAGAAAAAGCACCTAAAGAACCACTAAATCCACCCCCATCTGGTCATGATCCAATTATCCAGATAGGTCTTGTTGGATACCCAAATGTCGGTAAATCATCAACAATCAATTCGTTGGTTGGTGCCAAAAAAGTTTCCGTTTCGTCAACACCAGGTAAAACAAAGCATTTCCAGACAATCAAACTCTCGGACTCAATTATGCTATGTGATTGTCCTGGTCTGGTCTTCCCAAATTTTGCTTACAATAAAGGAGAACTGGTCTGCAACGGTGTCATTCCTATCGATCAGCTACGTGACTACATTGGACCAAGTACTCTAGTTGCTGAGCGTATTCCAAAGTATTACTTAGAGGCTGTTTATGGTATTCATATACAAACAAAATCGGAGGATGATGGAAATAAGAGTACAGATATTCCTACAGCTGAAGAACTACTAGTTGCGTACGCAAGAGCGCGTGGTTATATGACACAAGGTTTTGGATCTGCAGATGAATCTAGGGCAAGTCGATATATTTTGAAGGATTATGTCAATGGAAAGCTTCTGTATGTGAACCCTCCTCCACATCTTTCGGATGATACGCCGTACACAAGAGAGGAGGCTAAAAAATTTAACGAGGATTTATATGTACTAGAAAGGTTGCCTGAGAACAGGAAAGAACAGCTTCTTGAAGCAGCCAAATCTAAGGGCATTGAAATTTTGGATCTATCCAAAGATATACAAAAATTGACGTTTTCTGCTCACAAGGGTGCTTCTGATGAGAAACAGGCGAAATCAGTTACACACGGTGGGAAACAAGCAGCACTTTACAGTGCTGCCAGTGATCTAGACAATGAATTCTTCAAGATGAATGGCGTCGAAGGACAACTCACCTCTCCATTTCACAAAATACAGAATGAAGCAGGCTCTGGAAAAAAACACAACAAGAAAAATAAAAAGAGTAAGAAAAAGGCATTGATGTATTCTGACTAAGTTAAGTAGTCTTTGTATAGATGAATTTTAAGGCATTATCCAAAAGGTGTAGACGATATGTTCAAGAAAAATACTGAGGTAGTATGCAACTAGATATTGTTGGTACTTTTGAACACATGTTTGGAATTCGGTGAGTCAATTCCATATCCAATAAGTCACTGACATGGTTCCCCAGAAATATAGCCATCAGAAATGCTGGACATAGTCTTCTCTCTTCGTTAGTTTTTTAATAACCTTATACGAAACAGAAATTTTTTAACATGTATATTAAGAATTGAAACACTTCGTAGTTCTTCTACCAACTAACCTTCATATTTTTAATGTCTTTTTAAATCAGCGAAGGACTCTTAACAAATTTCAGCATGCTCAATTGAAAGATTTGGTGTGGTTTTTGATCCATTAATTTTTGCTTAGATTCAATGGAAGTTTTTTCTATTCTACTTGAGTGAACGTTAGTGCCATGAGCCATTCAAGCATCAGATTACTCAAAATACTTTACGCATTGAGGACTAGTTTAAGTGTTCCAGAGTTGGTTTCAACCTCACGCCTTTTTCGCTAACAACGACTGAAATCTCACAGTTCGTAGTTTGATAGTAGGTGGGCGAAAATTTTACTATATAGAAACAGAAGTTGTGGGACCTCCATAAAGCCAGATTATATATGTTCTCTTGTTGTAAGAAGTTGAGGGCATAGTCTACAATTAAGCAACTACCAAGGAGAGCAACATATCACTACTTTTATTTAAGGTACAATTGCCATTCCTACAGTTCTTGTCATTTCACTCCTACATTCGATTCCTGAATAGTTTTCCAAATAGGAATTATGGCATAAAGGAGCAGGAACTAAAGTTCTATCCTTGTGACTGTCTCGTATCTCTTGAACTTCGGTTTTTCGTTTTTGTTATATTCTCAAAGAATTATATGTCGTGGCCTAGTCTGCAATCAAAAAACACATTTCATCGGTATTGCATGAATTTTATAGAGGAAAGCAACGGAAAGAAAGCAAAGCACAGTACTATGTTCCTCAAAGATATAGAACTAAATAAAGATGACTTGGATGTGAAAGATCCTTTTGTGGGCTATTTACTTAATAACAAACTATCGCGAAATATAGAAAAAATAAGGTCTGATGTTGTTGATAATAGTGTAAACCCAACCGATGTTGATCAAACGGATTACGACCAAATCAAAGATTTCCAGAAAAGGTACAGACTATTAGCTTTTCAGTGCGATGAGAGGGGCTATGTACTGGAAACATTATTACGTGAGCAATATGAAAAGATACAACAAGAAGACAACACTCGCAGATACAGTGTTGACTTTGACTCTTCCACAGACGAAAACATGGCAAACAATGACTATAGCCGGAATACGAGTGCTTTTGACGCTAACGATGATGAAGGGATAACTGAATTGAGGAATAGATTGCTTGGAAGCCGAAAAAGTGACGTTCTTAACAGTGATGATGCTGGCGCTTCCGTCGAAAAGCAAATTGAAGACCACGATAACATGCAGCAAAATCTGCTGGAAGATATGACGAAACTGGTAGGAAGTCTTAAGCAAGTTGCTACGGCCTTTCAAACTGCTTTGGACGAGGATAAATTTGTTCTTGATGCAGCTGAAATAGGTGTTCAAGTTGCCTCCAAGAGTTTGGTAGATATAAGCGGAAAACTCAAGAAGTACGACAAGGCTAAGCTAGGATATTTATTTTATATTTCGACAGCGCTTTTTATGATAATTGGGCTAGTTGTAACCTTTATCATTATAAAGCTTTTCCCTGCATTATAGTTGGGCTACGGGAAATGGTAAACTCACATTAATAAATAGCTTTATTATCAACTTTAAATTCATTACATTACTTTTTGATACTTTTTGACTGTAGAGTACGTGGTAGCACCAGACATGAGCACGAGAATGACGACAGATATTGCACTAGGAGCAAAGCTTCGAAGTATAGCTGTGTGGAACACATTTCTTATGCTGCCAAAATCTTCTTTCGGTACTTCTGAGCTCCACAATTCAGTGTTATCTTTCAATAACTTTGACAGCAACTCATCGTCCTTATCTTTCAAGAGGGTACTTAAAGACCCCTTCAGTGACGTCGTAAAAATATTAAGGGATGTTGACACGCTTAATACGTTTCCAAGAGATCTGAATAAGTAATTGACACTAGTTGAGCTTGCCTGTCCCTTACGACCAACTTTTGCCACATTGTAAAGCAAAATGGTGACGCTCTGTGAACCTTGGCAGTACCCTAAAATACTTATTCCCAGCAATAGGAATATCTTGTATTTTAAGTTTAATTTTTGATATGCATCAACAGGAAATCTTCTCCGGATGGCCAGACCCATCATCCAATATCCTAGAATGGTAAATAAGGCCATAACAAAAACTAAAATTGAAGAATGATACATTGTTGATTCCTTGTTAGGTTTTGAAAATCTTTTCATAATTGACCCTGTCATCATAGCCCCAGCAGCTGATGAGATGACCACATACATAATATAAGTACCTGACTCTTTCACGCTTACACCCCAAATCAACTGAAGGAATAGTGGTATAATGAATAAGCATGCATAGTTGATCACCGCAATAAATCCCTGGGAAATAGCTAGAGTGCCTAGTGTCCCCTTTAAGATGTACATCGGAATTATACTCTCACTTGCAATGTATTTTTCGACTAGAGCAAATCCAACACTCGACAAAATAAAGAAGAATAGACTTAACGATTTGAAACTTGGTCCTCCTGATTTTTTTCCCACTGTATCATCATCTGTAAGTGAAAAGTAGAAAATGAAGGATGAATTTGCAACCAATAGACAGAAACTGCCACCAAAATCAATTCTTCTCCACGAACCCTTGGTGTCAATATTAAGATCAACCACATATCTCCAGGATAAAATCAATGATATTACGCAAAATGGTAATTGGGGCCAAAATAAAGCGCTCACACCAAAATTGGTTAGCAGTAGGCCACCAAGCGGTCCGCCGATGCTCTGGAAAACCCCCCACAGAACTGAACCATACCCCCAGTACTTGGCCCTCTCTGAAAGAGGTACCATGTCGGACAAAATAATGTTAGTCATAGCAGTTGTACCTGAGCCACCTATTCCACATAGAGCTCTAGCAAAGGAGAGCTGCGGGATGGATTTGGCTATGGAACACAATATTACTCCTATAAGGAACACGATTTCGCTAAAGAGAAGACATTTTCTTCTACCAATAATATCACTTATCTTGCCATAGAGTGGCTGAACAGCAGTAGTTGTAAGCAGATATGCAGTAGCTACCCAGGTAACCATCTCTGCCTGTTGGAATCTTGATGCCACATCGTTTACTGTAGTCGATACTATGGTACCATCAAGTGCCGATAGCGCCGAATTCATCCACAAGGATGTCAATATCCATGGAAATGTATCTGGATTTCGCAGGTCAAGCTCTAGATCTTCTGGAATCTCCTCCGTAGAGTTTACTATCACTGGGTCTTTTTTCGAGTAGTTCTGTTCCATACTCTCCTTCGAGTTCGCGCTTCGTATGAGGCGGTCATTGTCCAGGTTGGACATTTCATAGTCTTCCGTGGAGTGTGAATCTAAATCATAATTCTTGTTGGAACTGGTCATGACGAATGAACCGTATCTCTTGTCCAATACGTGGTTCTATATTGCATGAGTGTCATTGTTGCAAGGGAGTGATCATGTGTTATTTTTTAATTATAGTATGGTCGAGCCTGCATAGAAAAACTTCATTGCCAATTATGATCTACAGGGTGAGAGTATGCGGTGATAATTCCCAGCTATTGGGTTCTGTTAGGCAGAAGTAAGCTATAGCGTTTAAAATCACCTCGGCTTGTAGTATAGAGTATGAATTGCCCACATATTTTTGTTCTTTACTGATTTCGCGGCAATTCTTCCTGGAAAACCTAACCTTGCCAAGATTGGTTGTGTTCCAATGTCAACTATTCCTTGGCATTTATCCTATTCTCCCTATTTAACAATATTAATGTAAAAATATCAACTCTGTCGTTCAATATCATATTAATCGGACATTTACGTCTACCTTATCTGGTTGTGCTTCGTTTTCTTAGCGTCTCCTTAATTTCGGGTATAATACTGATATTATTGATATATTTAAAGGAGGCGAAAAAATTCCCTGATGCCGCTTGAGGGTGATTAGGTTAAAAGAACACAGGTGAGACTTCAATAAATACTTCAACTAGTGTGAGAATTTACATGGGTTGCTATTAAATAACTACATTGCTTTGCTACATATAATATTGCTTATATCACTAATTGAACAAAAATGACTGAACCAGCACCTAGTTACAGTACTTTGAAGGCTCTGTATGCCATATACTACGGGTTTAGACCAAACAAGCCAACTTACTTACCAAAGGACTATCCAGATCTGACTGGTAAGACTGCACTTGTCACGGGTTCTAATACCGGTATAGGTTTTGAAGTTGCAAGGCTGCTATACGAAAAAAATTGTAATCTGATCATGGCTGTCAGAACCGAAGCCAAGGGTGTAGAGGCCCAAGAAAAAATTGTGAAAGAGTTTCAGGAATCGAAAGGAACGATTTCTGTTGTTGGAGGGTGTGATTTTATGGACTTGAGTATAATCAAGGGTACCGCTCATGAGATTATTGCTGCTCTAAATGAGAAGCCATTGAACATTATTATTCACAATGCAGGTCTTATGGCCCCAGATAACAAGGGCACGTCTAAACAGGGCTACGAAGCTATGTTTTCTACAAATGTTTTGGGATCACAATTACTACAGCATTTCTTGGACCCAGTTTTTTTGAAGGAAGACTCTGATTTTAAGAGAATTGTCTGGGTTAGTTCTGTAGCCCATTATTTTGGACCCCCACAATATGGTATCAATTGGGAAGACCCAGTTTTTGAGAAAGTCGAAGTTGATGCTAGACCAAGCGCCCAAGTTTTGTATGGTCAATCAAAGGCCGCCAACATATTGCAAGCTAAAGCATGGGCAACTAAGAATAAAGAAGTTGTTGATAAGATAGGATGTGTCTCCGTTTCCTGTTATCCAGGAAATTTAAGAACTGAATTGATGAGGAGTTGGAGTTATTATTTGAAAGTTCTTGTTTATTATTTAGTTTGGGATCGGGTCTATGGAGCCTATTCAGAGCTATATGCTGCACTGTCCCCTGATTTGACGGTAAAGGATCAAGGTACATACATTGTTCCATTCGGTGAGGTCCAAGATCCTAGAGAAGATTTAAAGACAGGTTTATCCAATGGAACTGATCTGAAGTTCTGGGATCTTGTTGAAGATTACATTAAACCTTACTTTTAGATGTGGACGTTCCTTTGTTTATAATTTTTGTTCCAGTATAACTTAATATTCTTGAGTTTCTTAGATGTTGAAATTACATAATTTTATCTTAGTTTTTTGGATAGAAGTCTGCTTCCAGTTTTCTGAATCCTCATTGAACCTAATCAATTACCATTTTGAATACAATTATGCAGGTATATAGTTTTGTTAAATACTAACGCACATCTATCATTAGATCGTCTTTTAACCCTTCTTCGCTTACAAATTCACGACTTTCACCTGCCAAAAGTTCTCTTCTTATCTCAGGACCAATATCTTTGTGTCCTCTTTGGCGTACTGTTTCCAGTAGAAAGTCTCTCTGGTCCTCGGTAATATCATTCTTATAACGCTGTGCAAATGTTAAGAAAGCTCTATGCCATACCACAGGTAATATTCTTGTTGCATCTTCGCCATTGCTACCATCATCTAATATTCTGAATCTCATAAAGTAATAAACACATTCGTCTATTGTCTGGTAAGGTAGAGCATATTTCTTGTCAAGTAGGATTCTAATGAACACAGTTGTTGCAGGCGAAAATGGTAACCTCAGTAAATAACTTAACGCCGCAGAAGAATGTAAAACTGGAACTGATATTTTAGACAAAACACTACCTGCAATCGTTGCTTCACGAATATTGCACCCTGCTTCCACGAGAGGGAACAAAAACCCTTTGAAAAATGCGCTTGGCTTGTATAACGATTTCTTGATCGCTCTGTAAATATGGTAGTTCAGAGTATGATCTTTAGTATCTTCGATTTCTTCCCTGAAACGGACCAGAAGAACTGAATTGATGTATTTTTGACCTTCCTTTGCATTCATGTTGGAAACAAATAGTTTTGTAGCTTCATACACTACATGCGGAGACCATCCATCTGGATCTGTCACATATAGAACGTCCTCCCAATTTTTCAAGGATGGAATAACTTTGAAAAGCTTTGGTAATTTCCCATGAGTCCAAGTTCTGAGAATCTGACCGACTGCTGAGTAAGCTTTGATCACTTTCTCTGGTAACATCACACCTTCACCTCTTTGGTGTTCGTTTCCTTCTTCATCTATCTCATTGCTTTGAGCAACGTTCTGACTATCCATGTCCATTTCTTTTTCACGAATGGAAGCCATAATTTTATCAGCTAAATTATAACTACCATTGGCTCCGTTGAAATCTTCTGGTCTTTTGAAATATTGTTCAAACATCTCTGCATCTTCTTCATCAATTTCAACTAATTCTTCTTCCTCATTTTCCTGGAAATCTTGATCCTCAGGTTCAAAATCTGAAATATTACCATCGTATTCTTCTTCACTTTCACTTTGGTCTTCTTGGTAATTCAATGTTTGAAATCTGGCTCTTGATTGGTCATTCTCATTTATTCTGGACTCTTCCTCCTGAGCTATTTCATCCTGCTGCTCTTTCGCCAGTTGTAAAATTTTCTTCGATGCTTTAGCGTCAATGTAATCTTCATCATGCTGATCAGTTGCCCTCGATTCACTGGTTTTTGGGCCCTTCTTCGCCGCCTTTAACTTCCCATCTTCTGTTTTCAAATCGTTCAATAGCGGATCGTGTCTCTGACTCTTGCCTTTTGTATTGCTTGCTCTTGCCATAGTTCAAAACAGGTATTAAATAAGAAAGTTATTGTAAATCTGTAAGCAGTTAAATGATCGACTACCTAGCTCTCTAGATTTTTTTTTCAATGTGAGTTAAATTGATGAGTTCATATTTTTCACCTCATCGCATCTCATCGCTCTAAATTTAAAAAAAATTTTTATGAAGTACATACAGTACAAATTAGGATAATAAAGGTTACTAGATAACGAACGTTTGAATATTTTGAATATATCAAGGAAAAGGAAAAGGAAAAGGAAAACAAAATCATTATTATCATTTTTAAATGGGATTCTGAAGTTTGTGCCTAATTACATCATTAATAGATCCTAACATAAGTTGATATGCCAGAACTAGCCAGCTACCAAAACCAAACGTAGCTATTAGCGAAACACCAAGGCATAATGCTGGCGAAACAACGCTACAAACATCTGAAACAGTCCCAAATAACGCAAAAAGGAAGCTGAGGGTGGAAAAAAGTTTAATCAAATTAGCTCGGGTGTCGCCTTCGTCGAGAGGTCCTAAATCAGGAAAAAGATCTACATCTGATTTCAGTTCCGAATAGACGTTCGCAATACTTTGGGCAATTTTTTTTTCTTCATCTTTAGTTCTCCTCCATTTGGTATTTAATAAGTGATTCAAAGATGTTTTGATCTGATCTATGTGTGACTTCACAAACAGCTCATCAGTTTCTGTAGTGTTCATTTGTTGTTCCTTAGCCTTAAACAATGGGCCGATGGCGATGAGCACAAAATTATCTTTTATTTTGTATTTGTTGTAAATATCTGTTAATTGACTCTCTATTTCGCTCCTAGAATTATCTAAAAATTGGCACTCCTCTTCATTTGCGGTGGGTTTTCTGGCTTCAATTAGTGTATCAACTGAACTGAGGAATTGTTCGAAGTTGGAAGGTAGATTAATGTCTGAGATCCACATGGATACTACCACACCCAAGAGAAAGGGAACCGAGACTATATTCAAAACTTTCATTTTTGATGTGAATTTTTGGTTCTTTAGGTGTGATTAGAATTCCAGAAACCATCTGTTCCTTCAATTACTTGTCTTTATATAATGATCACCCTAAAATGAGAAACATTATGTTGCAAGATCATTTGCAGGGCTGTTGAAATTTGGTGTGTAAGTTTTGTTAGAGGAAGAAACATCTTTCAGGATTAAGGGGGAGAAATATTTCATGATAAATGGTTAATGGCCCTTTCCGGCAAGAAAACAGATTCATGATGTTTCTCTCTTTCTTACGTATTCGGACATTTCCCTTCTGTATTTACTGTCATTCTAAAAAATACAATAGAGTGTAGATTTAGCCTTTGTAGATATTTACACTTACATGCGCACGTGAGCTATGTACCCGTGTTATACGCATGATCAGTCCACTTATACAAAGGCGCAAAGAACAGCCTAAACGACCCGTAAAAAACATCCAAAAGGAGGCCTTATTTAGCCCATTAAACGCTATATATAATCTTTAGAAAACCAAGCTTTATACTAGGTATTTTTCAGACCGCAGCTTCACTATTAAATTAGTTAAAGAAATTGACCCATAGAAGGGCCCAGGCAAACATCTACACCTTATATACACGTGATACACTTACATCATATTGGCACGTGATATGTGAAGCTTAGGCGACCCGTATAGACAAGTGTGAAAGCAAAGCCCTTCGCACCTCTGCTACCTTCATCTCTTTACACAACACAATTAAACTTTTATTATCGTCAAAAAATAGTAACTTTAGCTATATTAATGAAAATTAAACATTTTCATTACAGATGGCAGGCCTAAAAACACAAAATATTAATAATGTAATGTATTGTTTGACTTCTACATTGATTTCCCAACTCCTAAAAATCTCTTTTTTTGTAGAATACCTAATACCTCATAGAGTGTTTTTACATTCGAAGTTTTGCGGGTACAAGTCCCTTTTAAGCAATAAATTAGGTTTGTTCCTATCCAGCAAGTTTTTAGGGTACGAGTTCAATAATAATTCTTAGACTTCCACGAGGGCGTTCGTTTCACGGCAGTAGAGGTTGTTATTAATTAACTTATTATTTGTAGTTTACAATTGTTTGACCTCTCTGATATTGTAGAGTGGCTTTGAGCAATGACATTGTACACTATGGACTTTAATAACATTTAAATTTATTCGTACACAAAATTAATCTTTATTATTGTCGTTTGATTTGTTGAAGTAATAATATTATAGGAGGATAAATTTGGTTTTCCGTTAGGTTGGTAGCAAATTATAATTTAGTTAAGGTCAAAACATCTGGTCTCAGGACAGAATCACTAACCGTTTACAACGATATTAATATATTAATGATATAATACGGTAAAGGAAATTCTATACTAGTTTCAAATATCAACAGTCGGAAAGTATATATTATTTCTTCACGCCTTAACACTATACAAGATCCTGTAATAATAAGTCAGTCATCTTAAGTGGAAGACCGAGATAAAGAAAGAGACAATTGAGAAGAAATGGTCAAAAGAGCAGCAAGTAGTGAACCAACTTCAAACGGTCACACAAACACGAAGCGGACTTCAAAAGCATATTCCTCTCGTATAATAAATTCCCAAAATGATTATAAACCTTTAAATATATCAGTGCAACCACTAGACATTTTTTGTTGGGGTAGTGGACCCATGTGTGAACTGGGATTTGGACCTCTAGCCAAGAATAAGGAGGTTAAAAGACCACGGCTGAATGCATACTTGCCCAAAGATGACGCCAAGATCATATCTTTCGCTGTTGGAGGTATGCATACTTTAGCCCTAGATCAGGATGGAGATATTTGGTCTTGGGGATGCAATGATGTAGGTGCACTTGGTAGAGATACCTCCAATGTAACAGAAAAGTTGAAAGACATGGATGCTGACAATTCGAGCGATGATGACGATGATGGCGATCTCAATGAACTTGAATCGACACCTCACAAAATACCAAAGGAATTTTTCCCTGCAGTGGAGAACGGAAGTAAAGTTGTTCAACTTGCAGCCACGGATAATCTCAGTTGTGCCCTTTTTGATAATGGAGATGTTTACGCATGGGGTACTTTCCGTTGTAATGAAGGCATTCTAGGTTTCTATCAAGAAGAAATAAAAATTCAGAAAACACCATGGAAAGTCCCTGGGTTCTCTAAATATAAAGTTGTGCAGCTAGCACCAGGTAAGGATCATATTTTGTTTTTAGATGAAGAAGGGGCAGTCTACGCTTGGGGAAACGGTCAGCAAAATCAATTGGGAAGAAAGGTTATGGAACGTTTCAGATTAAAAACTCTAGACCCACGTCCAGTGGGTTTGAAACATATAAAATATATCTTTTCGGGTGAAAACCATTGTTTCGCCGTGAAGGCCGATGGTACTGTAGTTAGTTGGGGCCTGAACCAATTTGGACAATGCGGTACTTCCAAAAATGTAGAAGATGGATCTTTAGTTACCAAACCTACAAAAGTACAACTTCCTGAGGATCTCAAAGTCAAGTTAATTACTGCTGGAGAGCATCATAGTATGATCTTATCCCAGGATGGTGATTTATACACATTTGGCAGATTGGACATGTCTGAGATAGGTATATCCAAAGATAAATTACCAGAATACACTTACTACGATGTTCATAAAAAACCTCGTGCTGTGCCGCTACCAACAAAGGTAGAAGATGTTCCAAAATTCAAAAATGCAGCTGCCGGCTCTCATCATTCTTTAGCAATCGCAGAAAATGGGATAACATACTCTTGGGGATTTGGCGAAACTTATGCAGTGGGATTAGGCCCTGCTGGCGAAGATATAGAAATTCCAACGAGAATCAAAAACACTGCTACGCAAGATCATAATATGATTATGATCGGCTGTGGTGGCCAATTTTCGGTATCTGGTGGCGTAAAATTATCAGACGAGGAAGCAGAAAAGCGTGCTGACGAAATGGACGATTAAATTTATAATTTACGTAATTTTATAATAGTCGAGCAAGATGAATTTCCATCTTGTGTTAAAAAGTTACAATATCAACTATAAAAGCACAATATTAAAATAATTTATGTTGATTCAAACTGTGTATAAAGTCTTAAAGGCGGTCCATTCTTATTTTGAGACCCTCTTCCAACAAATACTCCTTCACTTGGTTAACCGTATATTCCCCTCTATGAAACATACCAGCACCTAGACAGGCATCTGCACCCGTTTCCAAAAAGGCTTCTTTGAAATGTCCTGGATTACCGGCACCGCTGGATGCAATTACGGGTATTTTAACTGCTTGTTTAACGTGGTCGATCAATTCCAAATCATACCCTGAATTTGAGCCATCCTTATCAATACAATTCAGTAAAATTTCACCAGCACCTAGTTTTTCGCATGCTTTTGTTAATTCCCAAACACCAATGTCCCTGGTCTCTCTACCACCTTTGATGGTACATTGATACCAGACCCATGTATTTCCTTCCTCATCTGGTATTTTTGATTTAAATGTGAAGTTTTTAGTTTCCTCTGGTCTCTGGACATATACTCGCTTTGGGTCGACAGATATTACAACTGCTTGTGCTCCGTAAGCTTTTGAAATCGTTTCAATTGGACTAGTTCCATCGCCACGTTCTCCAGATTCATAAAACTTTTCTGCAGCATAAACGGCATCAGTGCCTATTGACACTTTATCTGCGCCAGATCTAAAATATAGATTGGCAACATCTGAAGCAGGAATTTTTGTGCCGTCTGTATCTACCACATCTTTTATACCTCCCCCAACGGTGAGTGGAACAAAAACAGTCTTTGCTGCTTGTCTTAGAACTTCTAGCATCGGTGTATCTTTTATTGGACAATCTCTGAAAGAGGTAATATTTAGAAAAGTAACCTCGTCCGCGCCTTGTTCATAATACTTTCTGGCCAATTCGACAGGTTTACCCAAATTTCTTACGTTGTTTCCGTCATCTTTTTGGCGAACATCATATTGGTCACCTTTTGTAACGACTAAATCACCATGATCATTGCTTCTTACATCTAAGCATGCTATTATTCTCCTGGTTAATCCGTAATTTGAATAATCGTTCTCTAATTGATGTTTTTGTTCTTCTGTGTAAGTTGTCGTAGGATGTTCTTGTCTTAAGAAATTATTGATGACCTGGAGACCTGCGATGCCAGATTTTTCGGGATGAAATTGGGTAGCAAATATATTACCGCGGTATATAGCGGCTATGAACTCCTCAGAGCCGTATCTAGCCTTTGCAACCTTCCAGCCGGATTCTTTTATACGTTTTTCAACTTCAGCATTCAATATAGCAGCGTATGAATGAACGAAGTAAAATCTTTTGAAAGCATCCAACCCAAAAAAGAGATCGTCGGAATCTATGCATGTGTTCCAGCCTATTTCGGGAACGGGTTTTTCATTATCTTCAAACTTCGCCAACTTTGCCTCAATTAAATGCAAGCCATCGCTATTTGGGCTTTCTTCTGAACCGCTGAATAAAGCTTGCAATCCCACACAAATTCCCATAATGGGCTTTCCAGATGCAATGTATGACTCAATGGGCTCACGGAAGCCCCGGGAAAATAAATTGTCCACAAAATGGCCATAGTTTCCAACCCCAGGAAGAATTAATCTATCTGTTTTCAAGAGTTGAGGGTCATTGGCTTCTTTAATTAGTTCAACATTATATCCCAAATATTCAATGGCATTTTTCAGGGATTGCAAATTCCCACTTTCAACATCAATTATGTGAACAGTTTTCATTTTGGTTTTATAGCAGTGCAGCCCAAATGATGAAACCAACATGTTTATTCTCTCTATTTTTTGTCAAACGCTTTTAAATGGTTTCTTACGTTGCTGAGTCACCATGATTAGCACTATAATGATATATGATGTGTGGGTGTTTTGAAAATGTATAACATGGCGCGTAATAATCGCAAGGTGGACTATGTAGTTGAAAAAGGACTCTCTAGAAGTAGGTAAGTGTATTGGAATATGAAAATCATTGATATTTCGTGTAGTTATGACCTGCTCAGGGTGTAATAGTTTCAAAGGTGTCGGGAACTAGCCCTGGGCATTTATAACATGAGCCGTAATGTCTACTTTAAGCCGAGAAGAAACTGATACAACCGTTGCTCTACTATTTGTTTGAAATATGAAATAAATTATTAATATAAACTTTTATTTGGAGAACATTGATATCCGACTCAGGGATCATAATTCGTAATCTTGTCATTATGTGCTAAGCATAATAATAAGCACATCTCCATGTATGACTAGGAGCGTCATCGATTAGTAGTTACAGTACCAAATTTCAAAAATGAATTCAAGGCACTGATTAATTACTGTTGTTTTTGTTGACCTCCCGTCTGTGTTGAACTGAGTTCGCTAGCTTCCTTAAGACATCTTCTGTTGTTTCCCAACTGATACAGGCATCTGTAATTGAAACACCGTATTTAAGGCCTTCTTTACCATTAGTAGGTACGTCTTGTCTTCCCTCGTGTATATGAGATTCAATCATAACACCAATAATTCCGTTCTCACCCTTTGCAATTTGTTCACAAACGACATCATTAACCTTGGGTTGGTTTCTGTAATCCTTGTTAGAATTTCCATGAGAGTAATCAACCATCAATCCATTGGATCCCTCTGGCAATGCAGCCTTTGCTTCTGCGACAGATTTAGCATCGTAATTGGTGCCCTTCTTACCACCTCTTAGAATAACGAAACAGTCTTTATTACCTTTGGTGGTGGTGATGGCAGCAACACCATGCTTTGTGACACCCATGAAATGGTGAGAGTGAGAGGCAGCTTGACAAGCGTCAATGGCCACATTGAGCGTACCATCAGTACCATTCTTAAAACCGATTGGGAAAGAGAGACCAGACGCTAATTCTCTATGTAGTTGGGATTCTGTTGTTCTGGCACCAATAGCACCGAATGATAAAAGGTCTGCTAGGTATTGAGGGGAGATGGTGTCAAGCATCTCTGATCCGATTGGGATCCCTGCATTTGTTAAATTTACGAATAACTGCCTAGCGGACTGCAGACCTTTGTTAATGTTGAAACTATTATTGACATCAGGATCATTGATCAGCCCCTTCCAGCCAACAGTAGTCCTTGGTTTTTCCAGGTAAGCTCTCATAATAATGCATAGATCCCCTTTTAGTTCCTCGGCTAGTTTGATGAGCCTACCGGCATACTCCTGTGCTGCTTCCAAATCATGAATAGAGCATGGACCCACGATAACGAGAACTCTGTCATCCTTCCCAGAGATGATTTTCATTGCTTCTTTTCTTCCTCTCTTAGCGGTTGCAATAGATTTCTCTGTAGCAGGGACTTGAACCTGAAGGAGAGCTGGTGAAACCAATGGGTCGTAACCCAAAATTCTAACGTCCTCAGAAGGTTCGTCTGCTGGGAACATAGGTGATTCGGACATTTTTTAGCTTCTTGAGTAATACTATTCCAAACTACTGACACTTAGTTCAGTTGCGCAATTACCGATCTTTAGCAAAATAAATAGTGTTATATTTTTAATTCAGATTTAAAATATCACCGAAAATTATCCTAGGGTATTTTTATGGTATCCTTATATACATTGTCAAAGCCGACCTCGCGTATATTAGACAAAACATCGGAAGAGAAACAGTTAATTAGAGTCATCACTGAAACTGTAGCATATGCACGAATAAACAGAAAATTTTTCAAAAAATCACGTGCGGTATGCTACGCTCTAAGTACCAAGAGAATTCCATAGAATCTGTTGTACCTGGGTAGCATTGAAGGGATTCAAAATATGATTGAAGGAGTGTGTTTTTACTTGCATTCTTTTACCCAAGATTGCTTATGGAGGTATATGCGGAGGCTTCTAAATTACGTGGTTTTTAATCTTAAACCCAAATATTTTAGCTGGATTTACACACTTCTTTAATTAGATGAGTCTCGTTCCGTAAAAATTGTCCGGTAATCCCTCAGACTCCAATTATGCCCATTCCGATGCGGCGTTGCAGTTTCTTGTCTATTTTAATTTGGGACTTCTCTAGCCTGTTGACGGTGAGCGCTGTACACGGACGGCAATCAATACGGCACGTAAGCAAAATTTCTATTGTTTTCCATACGTGCAGATAATTGACAGTTTCAGAGAAGTAAAAGCACGGCTCTGGAAATTATTTAAACATTATAATAGTTCTCATTGTGCTTTAGTAAATAATTAAACAAGTTTTTGGGTAAAGGATATGGCATTACCAATTAAAAGATTTGATTTCCCAATCTCAACTGAACATACATAATGGAGATTTTTAGGATTGAAATTGATATGATTTGCCTCAACTTGCTGCATGATCTTTTGAAACTTGGCTATTTATCTCAACTTAATCTATTTGGAAGTAGTTAACAATATAAGTTAGTTGATTTGTAATATCAATGAAAAAGGGACTGATTTATTTGGAGTATTCAGCCTAAACATGTCCTTGAGGTTCGCGAAGATTGTACAGAGCAAAGTATCATCAAGATTATTTATTTCATTTTATTAAGTTGCTTTAAAAACTAAGCACTGCCAAATTTTGAATCATGGTTACACGACGCAATAGATTCGTCTTGTGTCAAGTTCCTGTCCACATTGTTTTAGAACTTCAATGCAAATATACCACCATGCTCTTCCGTAACAAAAAATATAATCACCAATTGCCTTCTGTTCTCTGCTATTTCATGAAAAAATATAATACCTTATGTGGTGATATATATTTTCTTAATGAAAACAGGTTTTCTGGGCAATAAGTGATGAAGTCATGAAATAGTTTCTATACTAAAATCAAAGAATTTATTAGAACTATGTGAAAGTTTATAAACGAACGATTAACCCTTCTTTCCTAACAAGAGGAATGCATCAAATAGAGAATCAAATGGTATCCAATATTTTATTTAAGTACTCAGTTCAACAAGTACATGACAGCTAGACCAGCCAAAGCTGTCAAAGACATACCCTTGGCAGCGCTAGCACCGGCTTGGTAAGTGCTGACACCTTGAGTAGCAGAACTCTTGACAGAAGTGCTGTAGGTAGTAACAACAGCTGGACCAGTGGTACCGGCCTTAGCTGGAGCAGTTGTAGCCTTGGTAGCTGAAGTGTTGGCGTTACCACCGTTAGCAGCTGGAGCAGTTGTAGCCTTGGTAGCTGAAGTGTTGGCGTTACCACCGTTAGCAGCTGGAGCAGTTGTAGCCTTGGTAGCTGAAGTGTTGGCGTTACCACCGTTAGCAGCTGGAGCAGTTGTAGCCTTGGTAGCTGAAGTGTTGGCGTTACCACCGTTAGCAGCTGGAGCAGTTGTAGCCTTCGTAGCTGAAGTGTCAGCGTTACCGCCGTTACCGCCGTTAGCAGCTGGAGCAGTTGTAGCCTTGGTGGTTTGACCCTCTTCACACTCAGTGCAGACAGTCTCGGTGACAGTGTTCAAGTTGGTGGTAGTAGCAGTAGCATGACCTTGAGTAGTGTTGTTACCGTACTTGGCGTTAGCACATTCGGTGCATTGTTTAGTAACGTAAGAAGTGGATCCATGAGCATCAGTCTCACATTCGACAACTACAGTCTCGACAACATTGTTGACCAAGTGAGTAGTAGTGTAGATGGTTGGTAGAGTTTGAGTCTCCTTGCAGATGTGGCAGTCTTGAGTAACGTAAGAAGTAGAGCCTTGTTCGTCAACGACACAGTCAACAACAACAGTTTCGGTCTTACCGTTAGAAACAATGGTGGTGGTGTATTGAGAAGCAATTGGCAAAGTGGTGTAACCGACAACGACCTCACCGGCAGCGTTAGTGGAAGTGTACTTGGAGACAAGTTCAGTAACAGCTTGACCGTTAGAAGTAACAGTGGTGGTGTAGAAGTCTGGGGTGGTGACAGTGATTGGAATGGTAGTCTCAGTGGTGATAGTTTGACCAGCAGAGTTGGTGGTGGTGACTTGAGAAATGATCTCAGTGACAGTGACACCAGAAGCAGTGACAGTGGTGGTGTAAGCACTTTGAGCAGCAGAAGCGGAAGCGGAAGCAGACTCGGAAGCGGAGCTAGAGACGGAACCGGAAGCAGAAGCAGAAGCAGACTCGGAAGCAGAAGCAGAAGCGGAGCTAGAGACGGAACCGGAAGCAGAAGCAGACTCAGAAGCAGAGCTAGATGCAGATGCAGAAGCAGAACCAGATGGAGTACCAACAGTGTAGGTAGTCATGGTCAAGATAGGAGTTCCGTTAGAGTCAGTGGTGTAGTAAGAGATGATGTCAGTCTCCAAAGCACCGTTGCTGTTTGTGAAGGTGGTTGTGATGATTGGCAAAACCAAGGATTGGGTTGGAGTGATTGTAGAGGTGTAGTAGCTGGTGTAAGCGCTACCGTTAGCATCGGTACCGAAGTCAACAGAAACAACTTCAGTGACAACAGAACCATTCTCAGTAACAGTGGTAGTGTACTCGTAGTCACCTAGAGAGGTGATTGGAGGAATAGACTCGCTGCTAGCAGTACTGGTGATTGCGTTGGCATCATCGAACCATGGGACAGTGGTTGGGCAAGCAACACACTCGCTTGGTAGATCAGTTGGAGCATCAGAACCGTTGTAAGTCAAAGTGTCGTGCAATAGACCACCAATAGAGAATCCGGAAGCAGAGTAACCAGTACCAATGTCAATAGACATACCAGCCAACAACATGTTGATCTTGATGAAACCGGAGGTGGCATCGTAGTTGACGGATAGGATAATTCTGTCAAAGTGAATTTCGTTACCAGTTCTGAAACCTCTAATTCTGTAGTTTACAGTAGATGGGTAGTCTTGGATTTCTAGTTGGGTCTTGGTGTTGTCACCGAAGTAAACAGTTTGACCGTTGAAAGTACCAGTTAGACTTGTAGACAAAGTGATGGTAGACTGGTTAGTCAAAACCCAACAACCTTGAGCATCGTTTTGAGAGTTAACTGCAGTTTGCATGGAGTATTGAGCGTGGTCCAAACAGATAGTACCACTGTTGTAAACCTTAGCCTGAGTGTTCAACAAGTTGGTGTCTAGAAGACCTGGTCTACCTAGTCTAACTTGTGGTCTACCAAGTTGACCAGAAGCATCACCGTTAAAGTACATCATACCGTTGTTTTGGAAGTAGTTCTCTGGTCTGATGAAGAAGGTACCACCTAGAACACCACCATGACCGGTCATGTAGAAGTCACCGTAGTTGTAGAATTCCAAACCTTGGATCAAATAGTTAGCATTGGTGGTGGCGTTTCTGTCATCAAAAACAACAGTACCAGAGTTGCTGAACTTGTGGTCAGAGATGGTAGCGACGGAAATACCGACCCAAGCGTCTCTGTTACCAATGTAAAGACCGGAACCCTTACCGATGGTGATGTCGTTACTGAAGACGTGAGTGAAACCATTGACGTAAGCAATGTTAGCACCGTTTTCAGCAGTGACAGCGTCGAAGTTAACAGATGCACCGGTGATGACCAAGGTGTTACCTGAAACTGAAACAGCGGAGGCTTGCTTTAGTAGCATCAAAGCAGAGGCCAAAGATAAACTGGAAGTTAATTGCACCATTTTTACCGTAATAAAAATAATTCAAACACAATTTTTTAGCGAAAGGATAGAGCGGTAAAAGTTGCTCTGATATGTTTGAATATTGTTGGCTGATGTTTTATGATTTGGGAGTAAAGAGAGAATTGATTGTAAGTTTGAAATTCAGTTGGTATTTATAATAAAATTTTAGACTCTCTGATAGAAATTTTGTGTCTTGGTCCTCTTTTCGTGATGATACTCAGTTTCTGAAAGGAGCTGCTTGGATTTGTTTTCATCAAAATTGTCCTGGCGTTCTATTGGCACTGCAGTTTCTAATTTTGACAACAAGCCTTCACTTCCCTTTCAGAGTAATTTCAGTATACTACAGGAGAAGTAGTCCTAGTAACTATAACCGAAATCATGAAATTTCAGGATCGGTAACCCCAATTTGTTCATCTCCTTTGGGATTGCGCTGATTAACGTGTACCCTGCATGATTTTACTCCTTAGTTAGCGTTCGTGATCATGACCGAGGTAAAAGAACTGAAACATTTTGGCGTTTTGAATGAGGGTTTCCAAACAAACGCCCTTAATCCAAATGTCATAAGACACATAGGGTGTTGATAAATCTCCTGTTTCGAAATTTTCTGAGGTTGAGGCGCGTCGAGGGTGTAAGTAGAGATACTTTAACTGCGAAGTTCACATGATGAGACCTCGAGTGCATGTTTTCAAGTTCCGAAATTCGGAATTTTCAACGTAATACTGAATGATTCCTTTTTAAATTGTCCTAAAGTGGTAATTTCACTACGTTGAAATCTTGTAATGCAGAAATTCTTGCCTAGATCTATACAGGTTACGCCTTTCTGCATATGTTTCTTCTGTAACTACTGTGTACCCTAAAAGGCAACATTACAAATCTCCATCAGGAAACTCTTTTTAACTTCAATTGCTTTATCTATTGTTTAAGTTTCTTTTCTTTGTAGTTTTTTTGGACCCCAGCCTTCTTTACTGCATATTTTCTTTTGTATTTTTCTGTTTTGGAAATATTTTAGCCGAGGTTATTCCAACTGGTATTTTTCTCTTAAGAGCCAAGAGCAGGCATATTTGCCGGAGAGCTAAGATGGCGACGCGATACTCGTTAATGAAGTGGGCTGTGGTTAGAATATCATGAAGTGTAATTGAAATGAACAAAATTGCTATCGTGGATGGAGGAGAAATAGGTCGCGAATTCTTGGACGAGTCCTTATTGGAGACCGGGAAATGTTCAAAATGTACAGATTCGATACAATTTTGTTGTGCTAATTTGAAAATGTACGAAAGCAACGAATCAAGTTACTGAGTTTGTATACTCCCTAAGAAAGTCACACAGCGTTTTAGTCAAATTTTACAGGCCCGAACGCGACAGAAGACCAAAGTGTTTTTCATTTTACTAAAAGGCGGTGTTTGAGACCAAGGCAGTCATCCTCTGAAGGAAAATTTTATCCTTGCAAAACCTAGTGTTTTTGCTTTCCAAAAGTTAAAGTATGGGTTGCATAACAGCATGATATTGTTCGTCCAAACAACATGATAAAATTCGTCTGACCTTAACAGAAAAACATCGCAAACACCTATCCCCCTATGTGGTGATATTCAGTCTTTCGAATTTCGCCACATAATATCAAGGCATGTCTAGAATTCTAAGCTCTATTGTAGTTTAAGTTGAGTATATTGTACTTCGGTTCCTTTTCTATCCGATTTGAACATGTGTCTCGGAGAACCAAGCTATCTCCATCCTTAATTGACAAAAGCTTTGTATAGATCTTTGTACTTGCCCCCCAAATCTGTCTCTTTAATTTCTAAAGAGGTATGTTACCATCTGGAGAGCTCCTATTAACTAATCCTTTTGCTTTCAGAGAACAGATGGAGAGTCAGTTTTGAGGGAATAGGCGAACAAGGGTAATACCCGAAAGAATTTGTCAAACCAAATAAAATCGGTCATTATCACAGTTATATTAACAATGTCTAGGATGATATAGTGGTACATGGTACTTTGACATATACCATAATGACATTTCTCGCTCTTTTTGAGCAATAACCTGCTTAGATAATGACGGGAAAGGTCACTTGTCAAAGCTAGCAGTATCTTGTATTTTGGACTGGTCTTTTCCGACTCCGTTTATTTATTTTCTAGGGGTAAGGGTTTTGGAGACTTTTCTCCTTTTCATTGACCCCTGACATAATTAGATTAAATTTTATTTTAATAAAGATTAGATAGAACATACTGGCAAAAAGCTGTCAGGTGCATAATGCAAAGGGTAAATACGTAGTAGCAGTCTTCAAGATTGTTTGATTACCCATATAGGTTTAATTGCTGGTTGTTTAACATGTTACTTTAGAAATGTCCTAAAACCCTTTGGAAAGAAACTTTCTCCTAGGAAAGAGTTAGGAGGCAGCCACATTTTTTAGAACGTATAATGTTGTAAGCTAATTATAACATAGTTCAGGTCAATTTAAATTAAAAGCTGTCTAGGATGTTACATATTGTGAAATGGTATTGCTAATTACCTCCAACACCATTAAATATTTAGAAGTTTCTAACTGGTTTAAAAGTTTACACAAGTTATTAAGAATACATATGATTTTAGACATAAGAAAGCTCTGCTATCTATTGCTTGATCAATTGTACATTTCTTGGTCAATGATCTATTTTTTGATCAGCTTTTTCCTGGTTTTCATTTCTTAATTTTTAATGTTTACTTAAAAAGTATAATTTTTATCAGCTAGAAATAGCTGGATCAATGAAACATGTAAAATTATAGAGAGAAAAAATAAACATATAGTAAAATATATATAGAAAACATAACATAGACTTGAAAAGCTGAGAAGCTTTTAATTCAAAAAGCATAAATCATTTAAAATTTTAATGACAGCAACCTAGCTGTTTAAGATTTATTACCTACAAGAGTTGATAAACTTACCTCATGCTAGTCAGATAACTCCTAACCTTGCATTCGCATCTGCAACATATTAGCCCTTCAAGAAGAGTAGAACTTGAATCTATTTCTAACTACTATAATATTTCTATGTTAACGTAACAGAAGTGAACCAGCCATACCCGTAATCCTGTGACAACCTAGATCTCCACTGGATACAGCTTCGGCATATATTTGCTAAATGTCCACCCCTCAAAAAATCCAAATTTAGAAATGTTACTGAATATTAAGCATTGTGCCGGCTAGTATTGGTATAACTCAATTTCAATACAAAAATTTGAAGGAAAAGTTTCTCCTTAAGGAAGTTAAATGTCAAGCTAAATGCCGGAGTTGGCCTACCCCACTGCTAGGACATCTGTTTCATACATAACATATCTCAATGTGTCAATGAGTCATTTAATGAAAACACCAGCATCCCTTGAAAACTATAGATACCCAGCCTTGACTTGAAAAGGGTACGGTGAAAGAACTGGGTAAAGACCTATTGACATAAAAGTGAACTCCAGACCTTGTACTTTTGTCTCTTTATTCCTTATCTCTTCAGGTAAATTTGACTACATTTTATGAGTCCGTCATCTTCCTACATGGGGTTTTGGCTGCCTAACAATGCTCGCAGTAACATGCATGCTGTAGAAATTACCTACATCAATACACAGAGAATTAAAGACACAATTGTTTCTTTTTGAAAAATTCCTTACGGAATATTAACTCGAAAGGAAATATGCTAAAAACACTCCTACTTCGACCTAGTAGACTCTCTAGTTTTGTTGCTGGACTTTAAAATGTAATTAACCCCCTTGACATCCATGCTATCATAAACAACCGAGAACAACAATATAACTGATCAATCATGTCCTTTGGAGTTCTATTGTCATCATAACAAAAGTGCACCATGTGCGGAGAACACTTTAGTCTCAAATAACTATGGCGTGATGCTATAAGCTACTGTTTCATTTAAAGTTAAATTGCGTAGTACTAACATAAAACCTTGCCAGAACCAGTCTTTCGTGCGAGGTTCAGTCCAACTTGGTGAGATCAGAATTGGGATAACCTAGCTTACTGTAGGCATTTTCCAGATTGGTCAAAACTATACGCACAATCCAAACTATGTAGTTATACAAAAACAAATTGTTTTTGGATCTCGGACTTAATATTTGTACCTTTAAACCATCATGCAATACAGCTTTTAAGGTTGAAGTGCAACCATGTTTATTTTCGGCATTACATAAGATAGAACAGTCCACCGTAGAAGTAAATTCGTAAGTTCTCGACTTTTTGAACTCCCTGATAACCTTGAATAGATCGAAAATTGATGGCTGTGTTCATTAAATCGTTTCACTAATCCAATAACACTTGAAGGAATGAAAAAAGCTAGCCCTTTTTTGGCATCTCAAAGCGACAAGTTTACATTTAAAAGAGCATAGATAATGATCTGTAAGTTATGCAACTTTTATTTTTGCAATTATCAGTTATTTCAGAACCTCTAGTCACACATTGCATGTTGAATTCAAATGCTCTTCATTTGACAAGGCCGATATTAGAAATATCAATCCAAACTTCAATCTTTTAACCTCTGAGGATTGAAAGGCTCTTCTAGCTGAAACAAAAACTTTTATTTTAGCGATATTAGGTACTTTCCATTGCTATTACGATTAGATCTCTATGCTGGTTTCTTGAGGTTTGGATCATTGAATATAATAGATGAGAATTCATTACGCAGTCTATAGCCATTCCTCGGAATGCTTTTTCACATTCACTTCGAGATGACATGGATCTTGGTGTATGCGTAAAGACGGTTGCCCTTGACTACAATTCTTAAAACACGGCTGAAGGATTAGTTTTGTCAAGTATACATGTAAAGACAGATTTTATCGCTAACGCAAAAACTCAACTGCTCGTCAGTGGCTCTAGGGACTAGGGGAGCAGAGAGCTCAACGCCAAAAGTTGCATCCGAAAAGGCCCTGTATATGCAGGCACATGATTATGCTGGCAACCTTCGGAACGATATTTAACTTCGCCGAACCATACATCTTTCTGCAGGGCGAGTATAATTACCGAGGTTAAAAAACTTTGGAAAAAAAAAACTACGAAAAAATGAACAAAATCGCGAAAAATATCTCCATTCGGTAAACCCATTGTTTAGACAAACTGGCTGTACAGCACTCAACTTTAGAGTGGAGTTGCTTAAAAAAGAAACGATTTTCTTTAACTTATTCGCTCTTGATTTGAAGCACGGAAAAAAAATAATTTGTCGCATTATGCATTAGCGATCAACTGGATTTATCGTTTAAAAGTAAACAAAAAGAATGCTAAAATACACTTGACGCGTTTTCATAGCATTCTTTCCAAACCTAATAGTATGCATGAAATAATATTGTTATTAGGGCTCAGAAAATATTGCTAGAGAGACGCGAAAAATTATCTTGTTAATTCTTGATGCTCATCAAATGTCCATGTAACCGCATATGCAAAGAATATTTCATTTGCGGCTGCTGTAATTCACGAGCAAATTTGGTAGACAGAAATAAGCAAATATACTTAGGTTTTCAAGAGCGCACCAGTACTTCAAATTGCCGAATACATACCAATGAGACCCATTTCAATACCAGTTAATGTGAAGATGAGTAGCCCTAAGTGATATTATTTTTTGCTACAAGATACTCATCCGAAATTAGGCGAGGCGCATTTGGCAGATGGCAAGTAAATGCCAGGTTTGCAAATTACTTGCATTAAGCGTGTATTGAATTAACCTTTGCTTGGCAATTCCTGGTAATTAAGTGCTTGGGAAACCTTAGATGAATTACCGAATAATTGAGATACAGTAACACGCCATGTGCTAATATCGGCAATAATCCATCAGTGACCCCACCTTCATCACGTCTTATTCTAGAGAGTTTCAGTCGCTTGGTGGCGCACAACAAGAGCGACAAGTGATCGAGATCGTGTTCACTCTTTTCTCTTCTTTTATTCCGCTTTCAAAGCTTTACGATTACAATCGGAATCCTGCAAATTAAGCATCATTCAAGAAATTATACATGCATGATAAAACTTGATCATGTTATCTCCAAGGTATGCAAATGATTCAAAAGATACACAATCAGCTATGAGTCAACTGAGTTCCCTAACTCATTTTCAGGCCTCTTACAGTTCTTATGTCTGACTGAAGAAAGGTTAACCAAATTTGTGGTAAGATGGACTTCCATGAAAAGCTTTGGATACTTCAGAATATTCAATTACTTTCTGTAATACTCAAGAGCCCAAAAAACTCATATGGATGGCACTACCGGAAAATTTAAAAAAATGCTATCTTGATATAATAACGGATAATGTAAACAGATT
Source organism: Hagleromyces aurorensis (assembly GCA_030705145.1). NCBI lineage: Eukaryota > Fungi > Ascomycota > Saccharomycetes > Saccharomycetales > Saccharomycetaceae > Hagleromyces > Hagleromyces aurorensis. The sequence goes on along the minus strand of JANIWU010000004.1, from coordinate 116,649 downwards.
TCTCAAGTACATCTTTCAATCTTCCGAATACGTAAGATTACCGTTCCAAGGTCTCTTGTGTTTTTCAGTCCTTGGATGGGGATCAAGCAATCTGTATTTTTCGATGCGTTAATGTGTCTGACCCATTACGCTATTCAAACCTCTGCAGTACATTAATCAAATGAGTCTTGATTTTAACCTTTTTGTCAGATATCATAATTCCATATTCTAACTCTGATATTTAATATTGACAAATTCCATTCTTCCCAAGTGGTGTGTGATTTTTAGGAGTACTAGAGAAAGAATTGGGAGGACCGCATGGTTATATAGCAATCGTCCCCTTTCCGAATATTCTTGTAGAAGCGGGTTTTCTTTGATATTTTTACTGACACATAAGCAGGAAATTTTCGATAACATGGTACTTTACTCACATCTGATGGCTTCTCACAAATGATGCAGATACCCTTAAACAGAGAGGACTGAGGTGTAGACCACACTGTTTCCACCACATCGTATAAAGGTATAATCAATTATGCGACTGGAAGCACAGTTTAGGATCCCTCCAATATTCATCCTGTTTGTTTAATTACTACAAGCGCTATTGTGTATTGGGACACATCTTCAATGCTTGAACTCTGGAACAAGCGGCAACAAACAAAACTAAAGGGAAATTGGGATAAATGGACCTACAAAAATGAATATTTACATTTGATGCCAAGCTCGAAGATAGGATAAGGAATTCTGCATGGCCCACCATAGTCAAATGGTACCCTCAAACGTTAGAAGAGATATTGAGCCGAGGACAGCGCGACCACAAAGTTGAAAACAATAGGATGAAGTATTCTGTTACAAAACCAGAAAAAAAATCTACATGAGTTTCAAGACAGTGGAAGCGATAGCCGTCGTATCGAGTCTGTGAAGCCTTGTTTGTGTCTATCAGATACTCCATGGTCGTTTAAATTAACATTTTGAACTTTCCAATGCTGACAACATATGAGAGCTTCTTCCAGCCATCCAACACATTTGTTCGGTTGTTTGTTAACTCACAGGACATCATATGGACTCTCTCCGTAGCTCGATCAGCAATTCGATATGGAGCTCACTTTCAACAATTTCATCTGCACGATTACTCTGCTCGCGGCAATCGACGATAAGTGAACTAATAAACGAAAAAGTACCAGCTATATATTTAAAAAAAAAGTTCAAAGGTATAGTACTGAACGACTTGAAAAATAATGGAACCACCATAAAAAATGACTCTGACAACATCGAGTATTATTATAATCCAAGCGAAACCAGCATCAACCCTTTCAAAACTGTCTGCAACAATGGCGCCGAAGGTTATACTATTGCACTGGTAATCGAAGAACACCACCGAAAGATATACGCTCCTGATTACCAAATTCAAGCTGAACTAGATACAAATCCGTTGATGAGAACAAACTATTTTTATGCCATGGACACATCAAGCTTGCCTATGTTTGACTCGGAAGAAAATGAAGATTACAGGATCCATATATCCCAGTCTGATGACCAGAGCTTAATTTCGCACAACTACGAACCGTTTGTGATCAACACGGCGTCAAATTTAGCGCGAATAGCCATATGTGGGAAAGTTGTCATTTCAGTAACGGATTCCAACAAATTTCTGCTGCTAAGGTCTCAAAAAGTTGTATTTAGATGTTACGTTACAGAAAGTGTCTGTTCTATGAAGCACAAGGCAAATACTAAGAATGGAGAAAAGCAGGCTGTGCTACCTCTGAAAACAAAGCTAGAAAAGATCCACCATGGATATGTCGAACCATACAAGGAGTTGGTGATCGAGTTTCTACCAAAATTTGGAAATCCGCAGGAGTTGAAATTACTCACCGTAGGAACATATGAGTTTCCCTTCACCTTTCTGTTGGATCCACGAACGACTCCTTGTTCCCACAAATCTTTGTACGGAACTACTCAGTATCGGATCGAGAGTTATACTCAAATAGCACCCAAGCTTCGGTTGGAGAGGCAGAAAACAAAACCAAGTCTTGATACAGTCATTCTAACGGATCAAATACAGGTCCAGAAAGCGTTTCCACCTGAGTTCATTTGGCCGTTAAAAGGAGAAAGTTCTATATCTGTGACGTCGTACAACGACTATAATATATATTTTGTCGTCCGGTCCTCTACAAAAGTGATTGAAGTAAATAACGGGTTCGATTTGGAGGTTTCAGTGATCCGAAAAATGCGGCCGACTCTCGGTAGAATACAACTGGAGCGAATAGACGTTTGCTTATCACAATGTCTAGCGGTGCCTTGTGCGAATCACGCAGCCATAGGGGCCCCTACGTCGTCATATTTCAAAAAATCAATTTTTCCCATTCGCAGAGTGAGGACACTTAAAGAGTCGACCAGCATCAAAGATATCAATGTTCTAACAAATTCAGTCGAAACCCATACGTTGAGGGACATTCTGATCTCTGACGAGTCTATTGGCCGCTTAATCAGCCCATACTACTGTGAGCTGAGCACTCGATGTGTGCACGAAAGACGTGCACGCCTGAAGATTACCCACTCGTTGGTTGTACGACTCAAGCTGAGACCCGAATTCGAGAAAGTGACGAAACATCTCGTGATTGCGTTGCCCGTCTTGTACCTGGACAAAGACATGTCGGGGAGCATGGCTCTCCCTCGGTACTCGGTGTACAACAGTGTCAGCGACCTCAGAGATGGGCCTCCAGAGTACTACACCGGCACAGATTGACAGGCAGCGACCTCAGAGATGGACCTCCAGAGTACTACACCGGCACAGCTTGACAGACGGCGAACAGATGCGATGGTTGAACATAAGAAAAAGCAGAGAGGTGCACGGCCATTATTAATTACATCTACCCTGCAGGTACGCCTGACTAAATGGGTCCCAGATTGGAAATAATGCTTGCCTTGGACCTCGTTTCCCATCACTATAACAATATACTGAAGGTAACGGATATAATGTAAGAATATGACGAATATCTAACCGTCCACATAGTACAGTAATATGTCCCACTCAAGAGGCCTTCTTAGTGCGGATTTTTTTATTGCATCGTAGTGACTTCACCTTGTGCTGGGGAATTCCAGAAATTCAGTGCTCATAATCTCATCACCAAAGAAACATTCTGGAGGTGCGTGCGGCGAGGCCGCCCCGTCCATCGAAGGTTCAGACGATTCAAAGGCAAACTGTAGGTGCACGGGCAAAGGAACGATATATGCCATCCATCACGCTCGAGTAGATAGCCGCCCCCTAATAGAGGGCGGCTACCGACTTCCCCTGCCAGACGCACAGCGTCTTGGTAAATTGAATTTCCCATTTTTGCACGGAACATTCCATGCGTGACAACCAGATAGCCGTGCGAGGAAATTGCAGGGGACCGACAAGATCATTCGAGGCAGGACGGTGTTACGGAACAACTGCTGTAAAACCGGGAAGGGCCTGGAGCGGATATCAGGAAAATCAATCACCCTTGCATTCTTGGAACACAGCTGCCTGCGGAAACCAGCAGTCCACAAACGCCAGCAGGAGTCTCTCTATCCTTTAAGCTCTTCTGCTGAAGGGGTCCTTTCCGAAATGTGGGAAGTCACGACAGACGGCACATAGTAGTGCTATCTTTTTCTCTGACCCTGTTTGCAGGCAAAACAGCCCTGTTTTATTCCTCAGAAAAGGGCGTACACACTTGGCGATTCCACCCTACATTTTCTAACCCAAAATTACCTATTAAGTATGGTAAGACAGAAAAAAACAAAACTGAGGCACCAAAAGAAACACTCGAATCGTTGAGAATCATCTGAAGAAGAAATGGCAAGACTCAGAATGCATGCTGACCCAGCAAAAAGAACCTAGGATATCACCGCTCCTGACTCTTCACCAATTATTAAGGTTCGCCCAATTTCCCGTGCACCGCCAGGGTTAAAGCCCGCATCCAGCCCTGGGGCGAAGGTATGTGTCAAGTGTCGACTGTGCTGCGACAAGGAACGCAACTTTTATTCGGAGAAGGGGACAGGCCCAGTGACATATTTCTCCTTGTGGCACAGTGCGCAATGCGCACCACGCAGTGCGCTCTCTCGAAGGAACGCTGCAGAGGCGGGCTCTCCAAGAAGGAAGGAATCAGATCAAATGATGGGAACGATCGGATCACCAGCGTGGCCTGCGCAGCGTCCTTCGTTCGTGCACGGCCATCTCTCGGGTTTTGGACGCTCTTTCGTTCCAAGGCCGCCAGGGCCCGCGAACAGAGTTCTTCCATTTGGCAGAGTTGGGCGTTGGATGGCTCTGCGCGTGGAGTTAATCCGAACAGACTGTCCAGGACCCGCAGCTCGGCTGGGCGTCCGTCCTGCCCAGATCTACGCTAAGCGGCCGTGTCCACACTCTAACGCCATCGATCGCCCGTTGCAGTCACCGTTCCTGTCGCATGAGCTCATCGCCACCCACGCGAGATAACCGCCCGGTAAAGGGACTCCTCTTAGCCCTCGAAGGGCAACTCGCAGAGGATCGCCCCGTCCTATCCACGTTATTGCAGAAACACGTCCGTTTCTGCGGTTCCTGCAATGGCCCATTGCCAGGGCGCTACCGTTCTGTCAGCCTACGTGTGCGTCCCTGAGCCATCCGATTGCCTTGCCGAGCACCACCGAGGACCGTGTACCCGAGGTTCTACCCGAGCGATCATATCGCTCGAGACCATTGTGCGTAGCCGATCTTGCTGAACATGCCCAACGCATAACGCCTGTCTTACTCCGGCTAAGCTCTTGCCGGCTACGTTTTCCCAATATCCGACCCTGACGACTCCAAAACAACGCAGATAAAAAATTTCTGCGCTGCCGCCTGGTAGTGCGCGTGAGGACTGGCAGATTCAATTATTAGTATTTTGTCATTTTCTTGTTTCTTGTTATATGTATTACCCACTAATTATTTCTTCAGAAAAAAATACTGTAAGGAACACACTGCGTATAGTCTTCCATCATTTGTAACAGTTTAATACAACCAAGAAGTCACTGTCGCCTCGGAATATATAAGATACACAGTTGGGAGGGTCCCGGCACAGAGCGTTTCCCTCTTTTTCTTTGTTTTGGTTTCACACGACACACACAAAGGAGTCAGAGAGTAATTGTTTCACATACGACCGACTCGACACATTCACGTCAGGAAAAGGATATCATTTGAACAAGGAAGTTTGTTAGCACCAGCCAAGCGGAGTATCTATCACGGTAGGAGCATGTCACAACAGGTAAGACTGCCATCGATACAGAATCTGCTGAATTCAATAGAGCCCGTCGCGGTGGACGGGGCTGTGGAGGGGCGGGATTATCCTCTGCACGAGAACGGCCTGAAACCCAGGCTCGCGGAGGTCAGAGACCACGACACGTTGAATTTGCCGTTTCCCACCAGCATCGAACCTGAGCAAAATGCACACCATTATGTCCAGGTGCCGCTCCATAAGCCCTTTTTGCAGCCGTTGCCGGCCCTGAGTCATACCGAGTTCCAGGCGCAAGATTGCAACGCAACCAACAGTCACGTGCACGACAGCCCCGACAGAGCAGTCCACGACCACGACGCCGGTTATTCCACCACGAAGACATGGGAGGCCAGGGCGGGCCGCGACGGCGAGTGGTCCTACGGCTCGCAGCCCAAGCGGTTTGGCTCCTGGGAGTCCATCTCGGACGACAACAAGAAGAGCTCGTCGTACACGGACAGGACGTCGGAGGGTTTCGGACATACGGGCAGAAAGAGAGAATACAAGTCTGATGGCGAAAAGAGCCACAGCAGCACAAACGGCGGGAGAAGGTCCAACTTGCCAAAAGAGACAGTACAGATACTGAATACGTGGCTTTTGGACCATCTGCGTAACCCATATCCCACACCACAGGAAAAGCGGGAGTTATTGATCAAGACCGGATTGACCAAGATCCAACTGTCGAATTGGTTCATCAACGTCAGGCGTCGGAAGATATTCAATGACTACTACGAGCTGGCAAACAGGAGCCAGAACGTAACGGAAGAAGCCATGCGCATGTCTGCAACAACGGAAGACGACGAGCTTGCCAGAAGATTTGCTCAAGCGCCATTGACCAGACGGAAGAAGCTGATAGATAGACTGGAGGAACTCAAAAAGCTTTCAAGATCGGATTGAGGGAGATCTGCGTTCTAAAAGGACGGTGTGTTATTATTAAGGGATTACGAGAGGTTTGTTCATTTTTTTCAGTTATTCAAGTTTTTATGTTATCAATTTCATTTTATTTGTTTCGAAATATCTTACAATTACTAGTTTTAAACATTTGTGTATATATATATATTATGTACACGCTTGCATGCTCCTGAATAGATAGGAATTCGCAAATGGAAAGTTGCGCCATATCATCTCTTGTTGGGTTTCAAGCTGTCAGCTTCTTAAAATCGCGACCATGTATCAAATTTACCTACTCTGGAACATAATTATCCTCATCCTGCATCATATCATCATTTTCCAAGTTCGTTTCAAAATCAACGTTGCCATGACTGAAAGTACCCATTGCATCAGGTGGAGGTTGGAAATTGTTTCTTTCCCTATGGCGGTTATGTGACCTCCCACTACCGTCACGGCGGAAATTTGAATGTCTGGAGTGTCTGCCATCGAAGTCTTGAGCAGATCCCACACGATCAGCAAACGGAACTGCAAAACCTCCTCTGGAAGCATCATAATCAAATCTTAGCTCATCACTAACTTGACCACCGCTTTTACCACGGCCAAATTGTCTTCCATCCTCGAACCCTGGATCTATATCAATGCTAATATTTCTGTCATCAAGTTTAGTATCGCTGAGGTATTTCATAGCATTCAAAGCTTCATCTGGCCTGCTAAAAATGACGAAACAAAAGCCACATGGTGTGAACTTGAACCTGTCCAGCCCCATGATAATTCTTTGAATAGTTCCACATTTGCTGAATAGTTCGTAGATTTGTTCTTCTGATGTGTAGAATGATAGATTACCAACATATATAGTGGCAGATTTCATAGATTTTCTGAGTTCCTCCAATCCATTTGAATTTCTTCTGGCTTTACGGAGAAGGTAGCTCGAAGGCCTATCCAAACGGCTTGTGGAATGATCATATTTGATTTCATCAAACTCGGCCAGAGACATTGTTCAGATGTTTAACCAATAATTAGTTAAACAAAGTATACCAGACTAAGAACAAATACCCTCCGAAGTCTCACACTAAGTTGTGTAACTCAGTCAATATCAATGAAAAGATGACCTCGCCGTGTAGTTTTACGTATATCAACACAAAATCGAATTATTTCGTTTACAATGATATATTAACGCAAGACATCTAGTTAAGGGAAGAACTAAGGATATCTTCTCCATTTAATTCATACCATTATATTGGATTCCCCCATCTTAGTTGTTATTAGCTGGAGTTGAAACAAAAAGAGCTTCATATATATTTTCAACAATTAAATGCTCTCAAAACACTTCAGGGATTGGGTTGTTAGATGATTTATACTTAGTGTGGAAAACCGGTCATCATAACCCTCTCATCTTAGATAAGGCCCATTAGACAAAAGGGAATCTTGATAAATTTTTGTATAAATATCAACTTTCTTTATCCAAATTCCGTGGGGTCTTTGCTAAGAAATTATTCTTTTTGAAAGCAAACTCTCTTAGTGCCATTAATTCATTAATACCTCTAAGTTTTATCTAGTGTTCGAAAAAAAGGGAACGTAAGTTGCCCAAAAATTCACTAAGAATAACTCGAATGAGGGTAAAGAATTCACATAATTGTAGATCATAATAATGTCAAAATTTTATTAATCTCCAATTTCTAAGAAAGAAATCATATCCAGTAATAACTTTCCAAAATGTCTGTAAGAGGCACTACTTCGAAATGTGTATAACTTGAGAATTTATTTTGAGTAAAAAAAATATGTTATGTGGCATACAAAACTCATGAACACCAACCGCCGCTACTAAGCGCCTTCTAACATACCAAACTCTCTCTATATCATGGAAAGGCATGAAATTTGCAAACATCTGAAACATAAATCAAACATTTCAAAATAATATATCTAGATGAGGTTTGTGTATAATAATCAAAGTGGAGAAATAACACAGAAAAATGTAAAATGAGTACTGGCGGAAACCACGCAAAGTCTAAAAAATAGAAAAAAACCTCCCAATATATAAAGATGAGAAGAATTTAAGTTCGGGATTTTTAAAAAAATTAACGACAGTTCATAGAGAACCTCTATCGATATATTTGTTAGACAAATCCTGAACATATGGATTTAAATGCAATTTACTGAATGAGGTCCCAAAATTGTCGGTTGCACCTATGTTGCGTAACAAAAAAAAAGAATCACAAATACGCGTTCATTATATCTTACTTGTTTAATTGCTTATTCAATGTTTTCTTTTTCCTTTTATAAACTATACTAAATCCGACTACGTCCTATTCAATTTTGCCTTACTTCTATGTGCTACGTTTTTGACTTCCGATGGAGCTTCCGATATCCCCTGAACTCCTTGGTAACGTGAAGTTCTGACCATAACACTCACCCTGGATCCTAGCACTATTTATCAATGTGCCTCAGCTATTGCTTCAAACTTGCATCTTCATAAGACACAACCAATATTCATCTGGCCCCAGCATTACTTTTAACGATCCATGTCGGCAAGACAAAATTCATTTTCTTAGATACACAATAATTAGAGGGCGGTTAGTGTAGTGGTTATCATTCAACCCTTCCAAGGTTGAGACACGGGTTCGATTCTCGTACCGCTCAATTTTTGATGATTTGCGATTAAATAGTAATGTAGACGTGGGACCTCAGAGACCTAAGTTCAAAGAAAACACACGCATGATATCTTCAACACATTCATTACTTTTAGGGGTGTCCTTGGCAAAGCAGTGAAAGATAATACAAGAGGACTTCTCCATGCCCGATTTTACTAATCGGAAAAACGCTTGACAGTCAAACATACATATTGTTCCATTGTCAAAAGTCGCTGCACTACAACATTCCGTTTTAATTTAATATATGTTTCTTGAATTAAAATATTTCTGCCAACATTTTGCGGGGAGGAAATGCGCGAAGAAGGGAAATATTCTACGGCGGTCTGTTCCTTACAATCTACCATAATATCCAAGTTTGATATGCAGCACAATACAGCGCGGCATACCACCTCTCGAGCGGAATGTGGGCTATTTTTAAAACTGTTCTCTGCAGGTTTCCTTTAGCACAATGAACGTTCTCAGTTACACGGCTAGACTGTCCGGATAATTGACAGGTCGGCCATTTGCAAAGACAAAAAAGGCAAAATTCAAACCAAAAGATTGACTCTGGATATCTTACACATTAGAGGTAATAGTGCCATATTACCACAAGGGCTTCTCAAGTTGATTCGAACACCCTTCATTGGTACCTGTTATGACTGTATCTTTTAAAGTAGTTCGTACGGTGTACAAACAGCACTTGATCGTATTGTGTGGACTGACGTTTGTGACGTTTTAAATCATTCTGACGTTGGATTGTTCTCTACATATATTGTGTCTTAGATATTCACAACACATTCTGATGACAGCCACTTGTCAAGTCGCTTCCATATAATGGCTATACACAAGTTCCATCATTTTAAAGCCTGTTTGGAGATTATCTGATCCTTTCTTCTTTTTTTGTCAACAGCAGGTATTTGAGCGACCAAAAGAACACATTTGATCTTTTGCTTCCATCCATACATGCATGTCTCCAAAAGCCATTATTTGCAGTAAAGTGCTATTTTTTGATTAAGCTGGTATGGTTTATTCATTGGCCGTAATTGGTAAAAATTCTGCCGCTAGGCCCACCCAGACAATAGTTTTTGCCGTCTCTTTCAATGAAGCAGTCACCAGTGGAACGCGCTGTTGAAATTTCTGGCTGTATTATTTCCCCACACTAATAAGGTCGTGATCTATTTTGGTTAGTGTCAACCGAAGTGAATACAGCAGTTGCATGTTGGTTCAAAACATTAGAATACCGACATTCGGTTTATTGGCAGAACCAGCTTTTCTGTTTCTTATGTTATTAAATCGTTCAGATCGTGTACAAAAATCTATTTTGAGCTCCATTGTTCGCTTAACTGGGACATTCAACATGATGCTCATTATCGCTAAAAAGGAGTCAGCGGTCACAATCCAGAACACAGATATGCGCCACTGAATTGACCTCACAAAAGGCACGAATATGACCCATATTAAAATCTAATATTCACTGTACGTGCCACCCCATTTTTCTAGATAGCTAAACTACAACATTTGTTTTTAGCCAGGACGATAGTTAAGCGGTCGCAAATATCAGGGCTGCACGCCGAGGTCGAGACAAATATTGTCTATAGAGTATTTTAATTGTCAACATCGTTTATATTTCAAGGTCTTTTCCCAATACGAACACTCCGATTTTTAAATTTTAGTCGCTTGTTGAAGTCATATAACGATGCTTGCTTGAACCGCCGCCGGAAGAATTGCTGATTTTGGTGTAGATGGAGGCATATGCCTAAGAATACTACTTGCAACCATGGCATAACAGGCCACAAAACATCGTAGAGTTTTTACACTTAACCGAACAATATAAAAAAACACCTAAAAACACGCGTGGTTTAGGAATCTCTAGAGGTCGCCTCGGGGCTTTAGCTAAAGGCTTCAACAGAGAAGCTATGCTCACACCCGATACACTTCCAGCCTGGCCTTGAAGCCATTTGAACAATAAGGCAATAGAAATATAAACGTCTTGCCCATTATGAACTTAATAGTGGAGGCTGCTGCCCTTCAGACTAATGTCGCCAGGCTATTACAAGAGCAGGGAAACCGAACAACATCCGAATTTACTCTACCAATCTAACAATTGGAACGAGGGCTCCCATATCCCCAATCCTTAGATTCATCAAGTTTAGCATCAAGCGAAGATACACAAACAAGTCCAGATCTCAAAGTGCATGGACTGTACCAGAAATGCTTACCATTGTGGGCATAAGTACATTTACCCGCTTTGTAGGACATTTTTCCGCTCAACGGCTATTCTTCCAAACACGATAAAAATATCAATGGAGAGCACAATGTCTTGATAAGAATACCAGACCTACTATAAGGCTTTTTCTGACAAAATAAATACAACCATGGAAAATCATTTATTATAAGATGTTTTCTAACACTAAGGTTGTATTTTACGTATGAACTGAGAGAATGGCATCTGACGATCACGTGTAAATGGGTGGAGTATCCATATAACAATTCCTTCCCAAACCATCACGTGTGTCTTAACAGATAGCTATTGTGATGTCTGGAAAATGTAACGGCTCTTTATTTTGCTTAAGACATGTACGTATTGACTTCCTAAAAATGACCAAGAAGAGAACTAAGCTAAATAAATTCTGGTTTAAATTAGCTTGGTTATTTGAATAATCAGCGCTTCGTAGCTTCGGATGCAAAGACGTCGGTTGGTAAAGTAAAGGCGTCGGTTCATTGAATTCAAGTAATACAGCGCTTTCACATCTAGAACCGTTACTGCATCGTGGCTTGCCCAAGTATTTTCTGGGGCTTTCAACCTGTATACTTAGCGCTGGATTACGTTGAGTTCTATGAATATTAATGGAGCACCAAATATAACAGGCGGTTCTACGCTGGGCACGCAGAATCCAGGGGTTTGGCATGGTGAAAGAAATAGCAACGATAGCGCTCTTTTCGCCAGTCCCGACGAACAAGGCTCCAGCTCGGGTGCGGCGGGGGAATCCACGGAGTTTGTGCTAAGCAATGGCGACAAAAACATGATCAACGTCGATCCCAAAACAGCCACATTAATAAGAGGTGCCGCACCTGGAGACCCCCGGCTACTGACCGCAACAAGCATGGAATCTGGAGATAATGGGAAGCTGAAGAGAAATTCCTTTGCCTGTGTAAGCTGCCATTCTCTGAAGCAAAAATGCGTGCCGTCCGATCCTAACGATATCTACAGGAAACCGTGCCAAAGATGCCTGAAAAATGGAAAGCTGTGCAAATTCGATCTTTCCAAAAGAACAAGAAAACGCAAGACGAAGGGCAGAACCATCAACAGAAAGCCGGCACAGGCATCACCTATACATACACATTCTGCCGGCTCCCTAACTCCCACCAGTCTTTTGCATGCAGGCAGTGTCCCGCAAATACCAACAGATCTTGCAACTGCAAGAAATGCCAGCATTCCTGTGATAAACACTGAGGCACCGCAACCATCTCCTTACCCAAATATTTCCTCAAATGTTTACCAAGAACAGCCTCTACCACAATACGAGACATCCCACGCAAACATGTCCAGTGGCGTTCTTCCTAGTTTGCAACAAAGCCTACCGGATATTTTACAGTCTAATTATCCACAGACACTGCCCTTAGCAACTATAACAAACCCACCAAAACTATCTACAGAGTTCTCTGGCACTACCATATTTAACATGGATCATAGACCCAAAAACATGCTAACACACCATAATATCAAACACAATACACTACCAGCTATGATAAATGACAAGACGCTCGAAGGACATGATATTGCCCGTAAGAAACAGAAACTCCAACTGGATCAAGATACTCATAATGGTTTAAAACCCACTTTTAAAAAACAGTTGCATTCTCTGTTAGCTTATCAAAAGGGTAAGGTTGGCAAACTATCAAAAAAATTAGACAGACTGGCTCATCAGTGGAATAATACAGTTCAAAACGGCTCACCAGTTGCTATTGTCACAGATCCTGTGGAGTTTGGTATCATCACAAGAGAGGAGGCAGACGTAAGGCTGGATCTTTACAAAAACACTATATCTTCAAATTGTAGGATCCCATTCATTAAAATACCCAAAGACAGAGGAATCGATAGTTTACGGCAAGAGAAGCCCATATTATTTTCGGTAATAATGGCTTGTACATCGATCGTAATGACGGGAAAAAACACAACCAGAGATACCAATATGAAACTGGATAGATTTGTTCTTGACCTCATAACAAATGAGGTTTTTAGAAAGAATATGAAGTCTGTTGAACTCATCGAATCTCTTCTCACCCTCTGTCTATGGTACAATTTCCCAGACTGGTCAAATAGAACCCGTTACCATATATTCAACTATCTGTGCTGTTGTATCACCAGAGACTTGGGTCCAACATCAGTGAATCGTTCTTTTGGTATGTTCAGTGATGAAGATCCTTCAAAATACAAGAACGAGTTGAAAACACCGCTTGAATTGTACGAAAACGGAGCCAGGGTGACATTACTAGTGTATATTTCCTCGCTGAACATTTCAATATTTTTGAGACAGTATATTCAGGCTAGGTGGTCCATTTTGAGTGAGCAGGCTTGTAAATCTGTTTTAAAAAACATGTCCGAAACAGATGAATTATATGTTGCTGAAGATGACCAAATGATGATAGTATTTGCGAAACTCAATCACATATTAGAGAATATACATGTCCACTTACATGAAATGGATACTGTATTCATTGACTCAGATGATAAAGAGTTCAAAAGAAAACACATACATAACCTTTTTACTAAGTTCCAAAGCCAGTTGAATGATATTTTTGTCCAAATACCAGAGGATCGCTACAGAGTTTTGGCGTTTTACTACTCAGTGGAAGCATATTTATATCAATACATGATTGGAAGTGATATTAGCCTACACGATGGCGGGCCAGGAAATGTTGGAGATAAGGATCATGTGAGTGAAGCGTTTATTAAATGTTATCAATCATGTACTTCTGCATTAGAGCAATTCCTTCTGTTAACCCCACTTCTAGTAGCCTCACTGCCGCTATTCCATATGTCGCGGATAATTTACACAGTGGGTATGCTCTTGTTAAAGCTGAGATATTCCACTGTAGTGCTAACAGGGTTTCAGCATTTACGAATACACACTGAGGAAGCCGTTGAATTGGTAAACAAAGTATCGCAACGGTTAGAAGAGAGCTCTAGTATCTACACTTTCAACAACTTTCTCCTGAAATTTCAGTACGTCGTGGCTTTATTTGCCCAAACATACGCTAACAAGGTTAAAGACTTCGCAAATCACGGCCGCAGACCCAGCTTGCATAAAACTAGGGATATAAAATCAGGTGTAGTGAGCTTGAGGAACAAGGCTCAAACTATCCATCCTACAGTGACTAATTCTATCTCATCCACGGCAAATGGCATACAAACTGTCACACAGGAGAATCCGGTCTCATTGGTGAAGTCCGATAGGAACGATGGAGGCAAGGTTATGGGACAAAGGGGGACCGAAATTTCAACGATGAGTACATTTGATAATATTATTCAGCCAGCAGTGGCGATGCAGAGCTCATCGCCCACTACAACCATAAAGTCACCTTACGAGGCGACGAGGTCTACCCAGTCGGATATAAAGCCTTCGCCAGCGTCAAGTGACAACATCAACGAGTATCTCACAGATATTGATTCTCTAGTATGGGGATTTAACGCTCTCAACGACGAGTTCTGGACGGATATTTTCATAAGCAACATGTAACTTAGAGTATATGAACAAGTTCGATGGATTCGAAACTACAAAGTTTCAAATTAATGGGTCAAATATATGCGGAGTATATACGTTCCATTTGTATGCATTATAATTAAATAATATAAACACATTGTTACGAATAATGTTACACTGGCCTTCGTCTTCTATGCATGCGTTTACAACTGGCGTTCTACTGTGTTATCATGGGCCCAAGAAATGCTTCAAGGGAAGCTATGAAATTCCTGTTGTTAATCTTTCGAAAGCCCTGTCCTCTTTTCTCCTTCTCACTCTCAGCAAAGTCCTGAGGCGAGAGATAATTATGCGTTACGTGCTTGACGTATATGTGGCTGTAGATGTACTGTAGAACCTGTGCGTAAGACTGCTGCTTGAAATCTGAAAGTAGGACGAACCAGAGACCAGACGCCGTGCTAAACGTATGGACTCTATATTTGCCTGTAGAGATGGTCTTTAGGTCGTTTCTGTACGTCTCGCCTGACAGCTTTCTTGTAATGGACTTCAATGAAAAGATCATACCGTAGAGAAGCTTCGCCGTTTCATCATTTTGCTTGGAGTTTACGGTCCCGCTCCCACTGTTTGATTTCAGTGTCCATTCTCGATCAAATATGCAGTTGCAGTGTTTATCAAATATCCAGAATGAATATATAGCCATTGTTGTAATTCTATCTGTCTTCACTCACTTTGTATGGTCAAGACGCTATTTATTTCACTTGCATCGCTTTATTAGGGCCATGTCGAAAAGACATTGCTAGAATAGTCCGCGCCCGTCCGAACATCTGAAAACGTCAAAATCTTGGAAAAGCTGGATAAACGGGGCCCTAAAGAGAAAGAATACAGATTTTTACAGATTCGTGATATACAGAGTGCTAAATAGAGAGTAACAGCTTGCATGAGAGCTCAGAAGCTCAAAAGATCGATTTCCCCGGCGTTGGCAGAGCTCTGCGTCGCAGCTAGCTTGTTCGCCGATGCCGCACCGGTCAACTCTCCGAACAGGTCGTCATCATCATTATCAGCCTCTTTGGCCTGCTCAGCTTCTTTTTCTGGCACAGAAACGGGTTTTGGTAGCTGTTCAGCGGGTTTCGCTACTGTCTCATTTTTGGTAGGAATGCTGTCTTTGGTGGCCTTTGCTGTGGTGAACAGAGATCCAAATGGATCGACCTTTTTGGCTGCAGTGGTAATGGCAGGTACTACTTCGGGATATGTATTTGTCATGACATGTGTTTGTGTGGCCGTTGGTGTTGAGGTCAGATCAAACAACGACTGTTCCAGTGCCGGCTGCTGGCTGACAGGAACAGCACTTTGAAATTCAGCAAACTCGTCTTCGTCATCTTCAGCCTCAGAGCCAGCAGATGGTTGCTGGTTTGCACTCTCGTCGTTCTTGCTTTGGTCGACAGAGAGCAAGTTGGGCTCCTGTGGTTGGCCGACGTTTCCAGTAGAAGGCGCATCCTTGAAGCCGGGCTTGCCATTCTGGTCCTCTTCGTCGCTATCGAAATCTGCGCTCACGCTGATCCCATGAGAGGTAGACTTGTTGAATCCAGCTCTAACGTTTGCAGATTCGCCTCCCGCAGCACTTCCGCCGGCAAAACCTTTGAACTTGTTTGCAATCTCCCTTGCCTTCTTGCGTTCCGTCCGGATGGCGTTATCGTCACTCAAGAGATCCGCCAGCGCTTTTGCACGGTTCCTCACATTAACACCCTGATCCCTACCCTGTGAATCGATGTAATGGAACGACTCTAACATCTTGATCAGGGTGAGACTTGACCGCGTGTCATCAATGAACCTCTCAGAGCCGTGCTTGATCAAGTAGTCCAAAAGCTGCAGCGCCTTGTAGATTTGCCTCCACTCGTTAGCACTTTTCTCAGTGAACCTCTTAAAAATCATGCCGAGGATTTCCTCGCGCTCACGCATGTTGTAAGTCCCCTGCGCAATCTGCTCCATCAGCGTGGAGCTCGCTCCCCAAGGCTCGTTGTTTGTCGCCTCACGTACTTTCGACTCCATATCCGTGAAGTTATACACCATATTCTGCGCCTTCCGAAAGTACTTTTTTGCGTCATACAGACTTATGTTAGCCAGACTGTCTTCTAAACTCATCGTTGCCAGTTGTTTCGTTTTGTGTGTCTTGATAGCCGACCAAACTATCGATATTTCCAGCTCTTGCTGTTTCTTAAGCTCTACAAACGCCAGTATATGAAAGCTTGACGTTAGAGGTGGGCTTCGTAGCTAGGTACGCACTGTCCTTGCTGTTTTACCTTAGAAAGGGTAGTCTTCCAGTTATAGAACCGGTATGAGTTAACGGTTCAGATTATAGGTACGTACACGATGATCTAAATAACTATTCACATGCATAGATCTACCGGTTCTGAAAGAAGCTCCATGAGCAACCGACACTCGGATTAAAGCTCGCCAGCATCCTCAATGACAATTTTAGCTCTTGGGGTTCCAGATTGAGTGCCATAGGACTCAATCTGCTTGACAATGTCCATACCCTTGGTCACCTCGCCGAAAACCACGTGTTTTCCATCTAACCATGGGCATGCGACAGTGGTGATGAAGAACTGGGAGCCGTTTGTGTTAGGCCCGGCATTTGCCATTGAAAGGAGACCTGCTTTGTCGTGCTTCTTGATAAAGTTTTCGTCGGCAAACTTGTTTCCGTATATCGACTTGCCACCGTACCCGTTGGTCAAGTCGGTGTCACCACCCTGAAGCATGAATTGAGGAATAACTCTATGGAATGGCACACCCTTATATCCAAACCCCTTCTCACCTGTACAAAGAGCTCTGAAGTTCTCAGTTGTCTTGGGGACGACGTCGTTGTAGAGCTCAAACTCGATTCTTCCTACTTTGGTACCATTCACCGATGGTTCAAAAAACACCTTGGTGCCAAACTTAGTGATAGAGCTAGAAAATGCACGATTCTGGATAACGCGTTTGAACATCATGATGAGTTTATCGTAACTAGGGGTTTAATTGTCGACGTTCTTGACGTTTCAACAGTATATCAAACACCTATTTTTGCCTCCACACATTAAATGTAGCTTTAATTTAGATCAGAAAATGCCCGGAGATGGTAGAGATAGTAAGGTCGGGTAACAACCAAGAAGCGCTAACATCGCTCAGAAACTCTATCGCTGCGTATATGTTAATTATGATATTACATACACATCCCTATGCCCATAAAATACTCCTATCTATTTTTGTTCGTCAGTTTTCATCACACCCGCCAGTGAGCAGAATTGAATTGAACGTTACCAGCAAACCTGTTCGGCCTGGCTCCAATATACAAAGCTTCTCCTAATCATGGGCTTCAAGCATCACTGCAGTAAATATCTCAGATTCGTAAATTGCGTTAGTAAAATAGTAAGCCATCTGATCATGTCATCGCGGTCGTATTCCACTATCGACTCATGCAGTCCTGGTAGAACATCTCCCTCGTAGCCCGTATATTTATTTGGCGCAAATATCGAATGCTTCATGTACGCACGATCCTTCAGCCCGCCATTTGTTACGAAAACTTGATCCAACTGCTTCAGTTTAAAGTTATTTCTTATCATGTTGATGTATATCCTCACTTTTTTGTAGAACTGCCAGGCAGGGAAATCCTGCGTGCATAGCTCTTGTAATTTAGCATTTTGTCTATCGAATTTGATGCTGTCTAGATTTTTTGCCATCTCAATCGCACTTGTCACCTGCTTCCCCAAGTTTGCCAGTTCTTTATCATGTGGAAACCTTTCCATGAACTCTACCCGCCATTTTTCATATCTGTCATGGATTTCGCTCAAGTAGGCATGCGTGTTATAATTTATCAGTTCCTCTTCACTAAGCAGCAAAGTCACCAGCCCCACAAAGCGAGAAATAGTGTTGTGTAGTTTAAATTTAGGATCCACAAACCGCTCAACAAAAGTATAGGTGTCGTAGCTGGAGTGGTATTGACAGATGGCATCATTTTTTGACATGTTATTTTTGAAAGCGAATGAAGCACTGGTTATTCCGATGTTCGATTGAAAAGGAATGTAGTCCGAGACACCACTAGGCAGTCCGTACTCCAAGTTTGTGGAATTTTTCCACTCGTCATATAAACTCCAGTGATTTGAATAACCCAGAGTCGTATATTTTGCAGCTTGGTAGATGACGTTCCTCAACAGCGGGTTGCTGTTCGAAACAAACTGACTTCCAGAAACCACCCTATCCAAATTTAGATATGCCAAACTCCGTCTTTTTAGTATTGGACCATGGTCTTTCACGTATTCTGTCGAGCCAACCATACCAAGCTCGCCTCCATCCCAGCTTATCAACTTGATTGGTCTCAGCGGCTTCCATCCCTTCTTGACGAGGGTGCTCAGACCACGAGCCACCTCCAATAGAACTGCACTACCGCTGTTAGGACTTGAGGCTCCACCTACTGTCCAGGAGTCTCTATGATTTCCAATGATAATCTCACCTTCTGAAAATATTCCCGGTACTTCAATAACTATATTACGTATCTCTTCAACCTCATATCGTTGTTCATTGAAAATATTCAGAGTCAAATTTTCTAGCGACGGTCCTGTGTAGTACTGAAAACCATTGATGTCACCTTTAATTGAAAATTCGGTCCCAAGACCATTGAGATGGCGCAAAATATGCTCCACTTCTGCGGCGCTCATTGGAATAGATGGAATAGTCGGAATTTTCCCCGCCGGCGACTGCCGTTCAACTGAGGCCCATTTAGAGGCATAGTTAGGAGTAGTTGGATCACCTGGATTATCTGTCAAGTATCCAACAGAGGCTCTTTGTATGCTATACGGATTCCTAGCTGGCCCATCGGGATATGCGAGAAAGCCGTTTTCAACGGTCACATTTCCATCCTCATATGGATCAGTATATAAAATCACGCCAGAGGCCCCGTACAATTCTGCATTCTTTAGTTTGATTCCGGGAGAAAGAGTCCCATAGCGGAGAATGTGGATTTTGCCTGCAATGTCAATGTTCTGCTCCAACATGAATTTATAGTCTTCCAGAGACCCATAGTTGCAGAAGACAAACTGGGATGTCACATTTCCGTTTGCGGAGTATCCATGGAAGCCCATCAGCCGGTCCTTTTCACAACTGGTCGGGTCACTCGTGATGCACGGTTCTCGAAGCTCTGCACTATAGATGACTTGGTCGTTTCTCCGTAGATTGATTCCTGACTTTACCGGCACATTTACCCAGGGGTAGTATTTCTCAATCTTAGGAGTAAACCCTAATTTTTTGAACTCTGACAACGTGTACTCGTAAGCGCTATCGCTGCCGACCCAATGCTCAGACCCTGTATAATTTCGCAGATGCTCTTTGATTTTGTTCTCCTCGAGTAACGAATTTAGATATATTCTGTACGTCTCAGCCTTGGTAATTCTAGCGGAATGGAACCTTCTGAAGTCTCTGGCCAGCGATGTCCTCGGTGCAAATACCGCCACAAACCCTAGGTAAATCATGAAACTAGCCAATACCATATACGTAAACTTTCGCCTATCCATGTGCTCCTTTACAATCTCAAACCCACTTCTTATGCTTGAAATAGTGTTGGCTCTGTACCGATTTAGGCTGGAAACCTCATCCTCCGCTGCTCCTTGTGGGATACTCTCTACCGTTTCGTTTCCTGGGAACGGTATGGGTTCGGTGCTCATCAACGGTTCTAATTCATCAGTGGTGGCATTATTATCGCCCAGGTAACTCATTGTGACAACTAGAAAAGTATTAAACAGTTGCTGATAGTGGTGTAGGGCCAAAATACTCAAAACGTTATCTTGTTTGGTTACCGCTTCATTTCAAATATATATTTCAGGCGCCGTACCACCCCATATATAGGGTACATTAGGTAGTCACCCCGAATTATTAGGACATAAAGACGTACATATGCATACAAATAAAACTGTCAATTTCTCGAAAAATATGTCTCGGAATAAAGGGTAGTTAGGGACCCCCAAACTTCCTGTTAATAACTACAATGATCGACTTCTTTCTATAGCTATATGAAGTTTTTGAGTTTTTCGGCGTTTTCCGTTCCGACGAGCTCTTCCAACTTGTCATATTCTTTGACTAATGTCCAATCCTCGAAATCGAATCCTGGAACCACGACCTCACTGACCAGCATTCCATTATCAAACTCCTCATTGGGACACACAAATGCGGCCTTGTAATAGCCAGCTGGAACCACCCACTGCGATATTTCGCCGTTCTCGTGGTCAAATCCAACCTTAAACGACATCACCGTTCCGTCCGGTTTGACGAGAACGTACTGGCCCTTTCCGTGTTGCAAGATGTGGATATTCCGGCTGTTCAGTTTGTGAAACTTTCCGATGGGACTGTCCGGTGTAAGTAAGTAGTATATCAAAGTTGAACGGTTCCTCGTTACTGTTGTTTCCTGCGCCGAGTCGTCGTCCCCTGTCCCACTCTTTGGAATTTCTGCTATAAAGGGCGATCTGTCTGTTTCTTTGAAGTAACCGCCCTCTGGATGCTTTATCAAGCCAAATTGGTCAATTATTCGTTTGAGCGAGGACGGAGGCTCTGCCGCTGGAAACTCTACGAATCTTGGCAGTTCGATCTCAAAGTTGGAAACATTCTCTAAAGTAGGTGGGTTGTCTAAAACCATAGTTCTGATAATGTAAATACAGATAGTTGTTTCTTCACAACGCTAGAGTTTGGCTAAGGATTCTTGCATATATTCAGTTTGCTATTAGGTTTTATAGGCCATGTTTGCCCATCTTGTTCAACTTATTTACCCGACTGTAGCTACGGAACGAAACTTGTATTGCATACATACTAAACAAAACTAAACATTAAAAATACTTCCAAGACACATTTACACTTTTACTTCCTTCCCGGTAGGTTGCTCCAACTCAGCTGAAGCCTTCCGTTTTTTGGTTATACCGTCATCTGTGGCTCCATCGCCCTGCGAACTCTTGGCTTTCAAGCTCTCTACAACGCGCTTGTCGCCAGTTACTCCATTAACAGGCCTAAAGTACGGCTGACATCTCCAGTACGGTATTGTCTTGTAAGCCCCACCCCATAGCTCAATTTTTCCCGTCACGATTTTGTCCTTCTCATCGATGTTGGGGTCTTCGAATATTTTATTGACCGCCGCTTCAACTGGACGAATGACTTTCTCATCCCATTCTTCAAACGAGCTCTTGGAAGACATGGCTGCGATTCTGGCCCTAATATCTGTATGTACAGCCAAAAATGGTCTAAGAGTCTTGAACATATGCGACTTCATAGCAATCTTTGAAGCTTGCGATGCCTCGCATTCTTTAACTATTTCAAAGTACTCTCTCGCCACGTTATCCACCCTTGGAAATGTCTTTTCTTTATCATCAACCTCCTCTGCAAATACACCGGGGTTGTACAGATTACCTTCTGCACTCATAACTGCATCAGCCTTGGTGTACTCCATACATCTTCCGAGATCTTCAGGATAGAGAATATTGCCGTTAGCAAAATAAACGGTATCGCTGGGCAATGACTCCCTTAGATATTTAAGAATATCCCAGTCTGCAAGACCAGTTTTCTGTCCTTTTTGTTCTCGCACTCGGCCATGTACGGTCAAAAACTGGGCGCCGGCGTCTAGCACCATTTGAGCGTATTTCAAAGTCTTCTCTTTCTCTGGGAACACTCGTATCTTGGTTGTGACAGGAATAGCTAGATTTGTGTGCAATTCATTAATCAATTTATAGATGAGATCCCATTCTTCCATCAAAAACGAGCCATAATGTCCTTTTCTAGCAATACCTTGTGGGCATCCTAAATTCAAATCCACCGCGTCGCATTTGTGTTGGACTAGTTTGGCAGCTTCCAGAAGATATTTCGGATCGTTTGCACAAAATTGCACAATAAGGGGTCTGTCAAATTTGGGTGAACCGTCCAGGTCGCACCACATATCTCTTCTATATTTTTCTGAAGTTGCAAACAACTTTGCGTGAAACATCGGCGTATAAGCTAGTGTTGCTCCATACCTCCTAGATAAAATCCTCCATGCAAGCTCAGATTGATCAACCATTGGTGCCACTATTTTGGTTGGTCTTCCAATTTTGTTAAATAGTTCTCTACCCTGTAGTTTGTTGTAGAATGACATTTTTTGGACTTCTGATGTAGACTCAAGATTGTCTTCCATACTAACTCTTTTGATCCAGTTTCTAATGTTATAGTATTTTATTTCAGAAGCCTGAAAACAAAATACACTTTTAAAAGGGCAGGACAGTTAAAGAACTTTCCTTTAATGTATCTTTGTTTGACTTGTTATTGAAGCTTTGTAAATTTTTCAGCTCATCGCATTTTCACAATTAGATTAACTTAAAGCCTAATTTCGAGATAGACTCGCAAATGGGCCATCTACGAAAAATTTACAAACATCCATGCAATTCATAATAAGAAGCAATTTAGCCCGGTGGAGTTGATGGTGGCATACATTATATTTTGACCAATTTTACTGTTCTACAATAGGATGAAGTTACATACATAGTCTATTTATTTTGAGTGGCTGACATTGAGCCAATTTTGACATTATAGATAGCTCTTGACTGCAAAGCGTGTGCAAATAATAATGCAATTGGCCAAATTGGTGCATCACCTAGAATCCGTACACCTAGGTAGAGACATCTCGTTGACAATTTCGCCTGTCCAATTACAGTGATTGTTTCGTCAATGGGTGTGTCTAATTTCATTGCCTTTTCAGCAATTGCATTATTGAGCACGTCAACGTCTAGGGCACCTTGGGCCTGTAGACGTAGAAATTCCGAATAAGATTGCACATTGTAACCTTTGGGTAATAAATGATCCTCAATTTTCTTCAATATACGCTCGGACCGCAACCACAGAGCTCTGTCGTTTGCATTGAGAGTCGCAGTCATCAAACTACCGGAACCTGTACTAGACAAGCTCGTTTCAATCCTTCGCAAATGCTCAGAAACAATCAAAATTGCGGAAAAAATACAGGTAATGGAGAAAATGGGCGTACATATAGCAGTCTTTTCTGCATTCTTCATTATCGAAACAGTCTCAGCCCAGAAGTCTATAAGCGAGAGTGCATAGTCTGTCGCTTCCCTCAGATTTTCCCAGTCAAAACATATATTGTTTAACATTTTATTCATACCATCCCAATCTTTCATCCATATTCTATTCATGATTGGTCGAACTTCCACACATTTTCTGATATTGGCAAATAAATATAACGGAATGATCAATCTCATCGCCGGGTTTTTATTGATGATGGGTATATTTTCTTCGTTATAATGCAAAATACCTCCATTTCTCTGATACAATTCTTCCCAATGCGTTAACATTGATTCAATAACTGGTTTACTATTAATTCTCCAGGTTAAATCTCTCATATGTAAATCATTGTCTGTTTTACTGTTGATTCTTTCCAAGGCAATCTTTTCATGTACTGAAATGAGCATCGACAGCAATGTCTTAAACGACACATTGGCTCGGTCAACTTGAAGCCGGCTTCTGTTTGACAAGTACATTAAACAATTCTCATAACTTTCACTACCATTGGACAAATAAATGAGTGAAAATTTAGAATCCAGAACAATATTGAATTTGCCTAAGGTATTCTGCCAGTGTATTGGATCTTCACAAGCGTACAACTTTTCGTGAAAGCATGGCACACCACATTTCAAATCAATAGAATGTAAACAGCTGTCTAAACCAACCAGGGATGTGAACAAGTTAGATATTAGTAAGATTGTATGACATGTCCTTATCCTTCCTTGTGCCTCGATGAAATACTCGAAGTTTTTCTGCATCTGAGCTGGGGTACTAAATTTTGCCAAGTAGGATGCCAGAATTTCAGGATTATCCTGATAATCTAAGGCGTGGTCACTTTCAATAGGTGGCTGTCTCGTTAGTTCATATGGCAAATTCATCCTTGTAACTTTCACTAATTTTATCATTGTTACGATCTGTGTGTGCATAGTTTTAGCCACATTAAGATCATTGCTGAATATACCCATAAATGTCAATAAAACCATGCTCTGAATTAACCAAAGTGGGGTTACGGAAAAATTTGATTTCAGCTTCTCCATATGAACTCTTAGTTTGCGTCTCGATATATTGAATAGAAGCATCGCGTATGAGGAATGGAACCCATAAAGAGCACCGATTACCGAAATTGATAACAGTAAAGGATAATTTTCTCTATTAGGTTTAATTGTGTGTAAATGAATAAACGAGAAGGAAGTATGAAATTCATCCTGGTAATTTTTGACGTACATGTTTAATTCAGCGACAGAGGGAAATATTTCAGACTGCAGTTCATTATCAGCTAAGATGAAGTTTCTCAATTCGTCATCAAAAAATTGGAGACGACTCCCCCTTTTGAATCTTGCGGAAGCATCTCTGATATTGACGGGTGAATTTCCGTCAGACGAAGATTTTGGTGATGGTGTTTTTGAGTTAATACGTGCACCTGTTACAGTTTGCTTGAACATGTCAAGCTGTCTTGTATTAAAAAATGAAGACACAATTGGTCCAAGGGAAAAACTTGCTCTTCTTTGATCTGAATTCTCCGATTTACTACTAATATTGCTTACTGGGCTGGAGCCATCCACTTTACGAGGCGGGTGAGATATTCCATTAGAAGTCATGACATATTGTCCTTTTTCGAACATCGAGTTGAGCAAATCCGACCCCTTTTGAGCTTTCAGATTAGGAGAATTCGATTTATAGGGTTTACCAACCTTCAAATTCTTGTTTATTCTTGTAGGCTTTGAGCTGTTTGCACCATTTAAGAAACCGACTTCTCCCACGTTAGCGAGATCCACCTTGAAATCTTGATCTTGCTGAGAAGAAAACAACGAATCAAATAACCAATTATCATTCATATCGTTTGAGTGTCCACCATTACTTGAATCATTTGCAGGAGGCTTCTCATTAGTTATGACATGACGACCTGCGCCATTTCTATTCCCATGCAAATTGTTACCATCAAGTAGATCGTAGTTTGTGTGACCTGGAAAATAACTAGTAGAGGTTGCAGGAACTGTTGACAGTTGTTGTGATTCCTCTGAAGATTTTTCATTCATATTCATATCGTGGTAATTGGTAACGTTTCGCAGGTTGCTACTTTGATAATTAAAGTTATCCAAGTTAGAGTTGGACGCATTTAAACTTGTATAGCCTCCTGAACCTATCGAGGAGGTCAACATAGTAGATAAATAGGGGGAGCTCGAATTCAGTAGAAACGTCCCAGGTGTTATAGGAACATGGGTATTTGCTAACGGGTGATTTGGAGAAAAGTCCGAATTGTTATTGTCATCGGATAGACTTAATTTGGCAGCTTCTGATCTTAAATAGCTATGGTAAGACGATGATTGACTGTTTAAATGTTCAGTACTTTGGTTGATTCCGTTATTCGCAATCTTTTTATTTTCTCCATGGTCAAGGTTCCAGGTATCAAAATTGAAATTCGATGGCAACCCCAACAAATCTGTTTCTGGAATACCTGATGCGCTTGCCTTATCAAATAACTGCTGGGCAGTCAACTGAGGCGTTGAAAACCCTACTTGATGAGGGATGTCTGCTAGTATTTCCAGTTCTTTCATAATCTGGTTCTCATTTTCCTTCAGAGGAACATACGAGAACACACTGGAGGCCGAAAAAGATGCATGTCTCTTTTGCTTTGGAATGCCTACAGAAGACTTCTGATGAACAGCACCCAAGTTCATATTCTGCACATCACTATTCAAATTAGCAAATTCGGCGTCAGGTAGACCTGGCCCTTTATCATCTATTGTCACTGTCGGAAGATTTGAGCTTTCGATTGAAGCTTCAGTCATCATATCTGAATTTTGCCCATAGCAATCATCTTTTGAATCATGGCTTACCTCGGTCATTCCAATGGAGTTTGATTTCAATAGAGGTGAATTTCTGTTGAAATTACTGTCGGTTGGGTATGCCTCCGTGTTCGAAAGTTGAACAGTTCCCGGTACAGAATTATCATTCGGCAAATTCAATACACCATATTCCGGAGTTATAGATTGAGGATTGCCATTTGGATAGTTCTGCATCTTCTGTTCTTCAAAATGCTGTCTATGAGCTGCTACCTTCGCTGCTTTCTTTAGTTGGGCTGCTGTCCGAGCCATCGGGTTACTCGGAGTAGGCAAGATTGTCTCTTTGTTCCCAACAATTTTGATGATGTTTTTGTCCAGCGCGTTTATGGCCTCTTTACTGTCCTGTGACAACAGACACGAGTCTTTACTCACCAGAGTTGGATGTAGCTTGTGCTGATGTCTCAAAACTAGATCTCTCCGGCTGAAACATCTCCCGCAAAATATGCAAAGGAATGGTTTTTCGTTTGTGTGCGAGCGGGCATGTCTCTTCAAATGCTCTTGTCTGACGAACCCTCTGGTACATATTGAACATAAGAACGGCCTTGGTTTGTCAGTTTTGATCGTTCTC
Source organism: Hagleromyces aurorensis (assembly GCA_030705145.1). Taxonomy (NCBI): domain Eukaryota; kingdom Fungi; phylum Ascomycota; class Saccharomycetes; order Saccharomycetales; family Saccharomycetaceae; genus Hagleromyces; species Hagleromyces aurorensis. The sequence continues at coordinate 89,742 of JANIWU010000004.1, read as the reverse complement.
GATTTTTTGGGGATCGGCAGTAGTCCTGCCGCGTGCGAAGACTCCTTCAAGCCATACTGCGGATGACTATTTGGGATCTCCACTGGCGAGATCGGACTGATGCTGGAGTTTGCTAAGGAACCCATTGCTGAGCTCGTGTTCGACGTGATCAGAGTATGCTCAAAGCTGGAAGCGCTTCCCTGTTTATTTGGAAACACGTCTGAGTCTGAAAACATGCTATTCTTTCTCCATGCAAAATACGATTGGGCTTTATATTCGAATGCAATGTTGGAATACTGTTCTTGGTCCTAGCAATGCCCGGAACCAGATTAAAGTTTGGGCTTAATGTGTAGAGAATGCAATGAATACAGCCACCAAAAACCGGAATATATGTAATCTTGGAAGCAATGTGAATGACCTTGGAGATTCCTGGATCTCGTACTCTGCTACCTGGATGGTTCCGGAGTGTCTTCACAAATGTTGCAACGGCTGCTTTGTTCGCTCAAGGTTACAAGCACAACCGTAGGCCCAGCCAAAACTTTCAAACGTCGCGAATTAAAATCTGTGTTGGCGGTCGCACAGCTCTATGCAAAGATGACTCCGTAGGTTCATATATTATGCATTAAGTTTGCCTTTCTATGTAAGTATGTGACAAACAATAAGGAGAATATATACCCTCGTTGAAGGTGATGTATATTTTCCAAAAATTTTGCTGTATTAGGCGCATACTTTTTACGAAGCGCGCAGAGAGGAAGCAATGAAACTGACTCCGCTGCTCAGATTGCCGGCGGGAACATGACTGTTTACTACTTTTGACAAGAAAAGCAACCTCAAAACACCACATACGCAACGGCTTGCACATGCCACACGCTGGGGGATAATTGCTGGATATAACGTAGAATATACCTTTGACAGTGCGTGTGCGCTAGTCCGGCCAGCACACACCGACTCAACGAAAAACGCTCGAGTGCAGCGGTGGCAGCGAATTCTTCCTGAAGCACGACCCCGCAACATATGCGGTATATCAAGAGCGCCTTGTCGAGCGAGAATGCCTCTGGATACCTCCGGTGCAGTCCGGGGGCCACTTCCAGGACGCATAATACCGCAGTGAACGCCAGCCAGCCACAGCGCGGCCGGGAAGAAGCTCGTCGTTAGAGGCTGACTGCAACAGCGGTGCAACAGGGCCCTGGCCAGCGTTCGGTGATATCCACGCTTGCACGTAGCATCTGACACCCGGGCGGCACGGTTGCGTGCCTAGAAGGCGGTCGTCTTGTAACATTTCGTCCGCTCAGATGGAACCTGCAGCATCGCGTCTTGGTGTGTCGGTCGTACTGGAAGGGCGTGGCCGCTCCCAGGGTTCGAAGACCGCTGCGAAGCAAATCACTCACGATGGGCCGCGCGACACGCGAGGCGCACACGCGCAGACGCACAGATATATCCGGGTAACAGTGTAAACACGGCGCGACAGCTGCCCAACAGGCTTGGAAAGGAGCTGGTTCCGGGACGCCTCCACTCGCCTGGTGCGGGCTGGAACAAACGGCCAACCCAGGTGGCTGGCTGCCCGCAGCATCCGTCTGGGACATGCACAATGCCGGCAACATGCACAGCGACGCTGCCCCGCCACAACCGCGCAGGAAAACCTTGTGCATCTCCAAGTTATAACACCCACACACCACACTCTACTATTGTATAAACGTCCCCCACCGGCCAGCCGGGTGCGGTTCATGAGGCGGGAGACGCTCACTGAGCACTCTTGCACGGCACCTCCGTCTACGCTCGTGCTTGTGCAAATTGGCGCTCTTCTGTTGCCAGTGGGTGTGTTTCCGACCCTGCACAGTGCAGGGCCATCGGCGCGGCATGACCTAGCGCAGCTCTTGCCGTTTACCCGCACAACGCATCCCAGCCGAGGAAGAAAATTTTCGTGGCTATATAAGGCATGGTTCCGCCCGCCGCTGCAGCTGTCCTAATCTCCCTCTAAAGGACCAACTTTGTCCAAAAGTAATCCGCTGCAATAGACAGTACGACGTGCGGGCCTATGTTGCTGTTCTTGCGACTTTCTACCCGCTTCGGTCGTGATATGCACGCGGAGAGAACAACGTGTCCTTCATTTTAAGAACCTTAGTGGATCGCTGCGTAGCAGTGACATGAGGCTATGGTGTCAGAGGAGGAGTATATCACTAGCATGCGCTTGGGCGAGCTGTTTAACTTGGGGAGCAGTGTATGCCACCGTAGAATGCCCATTGGCCAGGTCTCACACCTGGAGAGCAGTGCACACCAACGTAGAATGCGCCTTGGCGAGATGTTCAGCCGAAAGGGCAGTGTAAACCAATGCCAAATGCACTCTGGCCAGGCCCTTCAGCCTGAAAAGCAGTGTAAACCAGCGTGAGAATCCGCCTGCACCAAGTTCATTACGTCAATGGTGGAAACGGGAAAAATGAGTTTTGGCCAGGCGTACTAGGCCCCGTAGTGCCAAAAGCATCGACGCAAAACTGCACGGGACCCGCCTGACACCACGCCAAGTAAAAACAACAGTTGATTCTATAAACGTTACAAAACGCACTCTTAAATACCGGAGGCCGCTCCGCGCTGTGCGGGTCGCAGCTCTCCCATGCCCACGCCGCGGCCTAGCCCCAGTTAAACCGGTGGTGCATCAATCTTGCCAGATGTCCATCTTAGCCATGGCCGCCGCTTCTGCAGAACGACGCCCTGAACTCCTGCCCGCGCTCTGGACGACCAGTCGTCTTCTCGACGGGGCCCTGCCCTCCCAAACCGCCGTGTGTGCGCCTACGAGCGTCCGTTGCGCTCCATCACGTTGGTCTCGCTGCGCTCCTCCCTGACGCTGCCCAGCGACGTGCTGGAGCCCAGCAGCTGCTCGCTCGACACCACCACGGGGCGGGGGTCGTGGTCCCTCGCTATCAACTTGTGACACACCGGGTCGTTGTTCTTGTGTTTCAAATAGATGTAGTTATGCAAAGCCATGTCTTCTGTCTTGTCTCGTCTTGTCTTGTTTCGCTGGTGTCTTTTCGAGGCGGGAACGGCGGCTTCTGCTCGCCACTTGCGCGTTCTTATATACCTGAGATTCGTGCCTGAGTTGCTGGCGCTGTGATCGGCTCTATACGGTGTCGAACACCTCCTGCCGGTTGTTGGCCATGCTTCTCCTGCATCAGCAAACGTTTCTCTTTCCTCATCTGAAGAGGAAAGCCGACGCTTAATAATAGATCCTACCACCTTGGTCGGTAAAAAGAAACGTGCACGCGCAATTATTCAACAAGTTCTTCTGCAGCATGATTCACCTTGCACGTAATTCTGAGCACACCAAGCGCGCTCGGGGGACAGTTCCGCGAGCAGAGACGTGGGAAGTCTTCGCCAGCGCCCGGACTGTGCACAGGCAAAACCTGCTGTCTTTTCTCACAAATCCCGAGTACTGCGCTCCGAGCGCTCCGGAGCACTCAGGCCCATGCGCACGCGCCAGTCCTGCTGCGTCGTCGATCGTCTATCCTGACATCACCTCTAATAATGCGCGTGTCAGCCAGCGCAGGCGTGCCCAACGGCTTCGGTCAAGGGCGAAGGCTCCCCAGCACTGCGCGAAACAGCGAACAGGCCAGCTCTCTTTTCATCAATCGAAACCTTTAAACGGTCAGCTATTGCGAGCACTGGGAAGCGCTGCCTGATCCGTGCTGTTCCACGCTGTCGACGCTGTTCCGCACAGCGTTCCACAGTGCCTGTCGGGGCGTTCGCTGAGGGCCGATTCGACAGCCCAGAGACAAACGAACGGCGGCATTCGCTGCTCTGCACATAACAGGGTGGTCGCTCCCTGGTCGGCTCGACATGGGCTTTCGGACTAATTCCGAGTTTGGTGGTGGGACCATGGCACCGTCTTGGGCAAAAAAAAGGGATACCGTCGTAAATCTGATCCGTTGTCTGTTTTCATGCCACAGATAAAATTACCAGAGTAGGCCGCGCCATTCCGCAGGGCGGTCACGCTCAGGGGCTGCATACCCAGAATCGCAGCGACAAGCGGTGCTAACGGCGCACGCAGTATATGCGGACGGGCGCCAACAACGGCCGAAGCATCGCCATTCCCAGGCGTTCACTATCGCCTGAGGTTGGATCCTCCGTCGTTCGCTGCAAACCCCATCGGAGCCCTCTCTCAGCGAGCAGCACCTCGAACAGCCGCAGTGTCTCGGCGTTGCGCACAGTGGCCGCAACGAGACACCGCGTGCGACTGCTGAGACTCGCAGCGATACAGTTACAGAGACTGGGAAGCACAGATTTGTCATAGGTCACGTCAGCCGCAACCACAAGATCTAGGTTCTCCGGCACAGGATCGACATCCCACACGAGCGTCCCGAAACTGACCGCGCGGGCCGCGCGGTCCCCCAGCCCGTTGAGCGCGAAGTTGCGGCGCATCTGGCCCTCGACGAGCGCAGAGTCGCCGTCCGTGACATACAGCCGCTCCAGCGCTGCGCTGTGCTGCTTGAGCAATGCAATGCTGACCAGGCCCGTGCCTGCGCCCAGCTCGAGCACCCGCGCGCCCGCCAGCGGCGTCTCGCAAAGCACCATCGCCAGGTAGAGCGCGGCTTCCCACGTCCGGAACCCGGTGGTACCCACCGCGCTGATCAGGTTCGGCGTTTCCTCGATCTTGACGCGCAGGTCGCCAATCTTGTACTCAATGACGTCCGTCGCCGTGGGCTCTGGCGGCCGCGCATCGAGCAGGCTAACGTACTTCTCGTACAGCCATTCGGAAAGGTAGGTTTGCCCCGAGATGGCCCGAATCACAGCTGCGCTGTCGCCGTCCTCCTCATCAATCGCCGAGGCGTGGTCGATGAACAGTTTGGCGATGCCCTTCGCATAGAAGCGATTGACCTGCTCAACGCGCTCGAGATTCTCAATAAACCTGTCCGTGCTGATGGTCATGGGCGCACTGCTCTCAATGCGCTCCCATACGAGAGCCACAGGACACCGCCGATTGAACAGGCTGTAAAGGTCGTCTTCGTCCATTGAAGCTCTGTGCGTTGTTCTGGTTCTTGTTGTGCGTTGTCTGCGCTGTCTGCGCTGTTAGCCAGATTTTTTATTTTCAGGTCGGCATCGCTTCCATATAGCGCCCTCTCTATTGTACTACAACATAATATACATATCGCGTCACATCTACCTACACCGATACCACCCACAGAGAAGTCGTCCGAGTCGCTAGAATCCGAACACTCTGATCCTTTTAACACCGCCGTCAGGAATAATAACCAGTTTTACGTACCTGACTTTCAGCTGGCGATCAACGGAATATTCGTGCTCTTTGTCAGGGCCTGTTTTCGACCGCGGAACAAGCTCAGACCAGGAGCTGCCGTCAGAAGACCCCTCCACCACTATATACTGCGGAAAGTTGCCTCTGAAATGCGCAGTGTCCACGACAACCTTCTGGACATATGTGGTTTCTCTTCCGAGCTCGATTACCGCGTAGTCGAGGTGCCCTGGCGTTCTTGAGCGTTTGGTCTCCCACCCGTCCGACATGTCGTGGCCTCGTCCTGGCAGCAGAAGGTTATCCGCAGAGCCAAAGTGCTGGTCGGAGACCTTGAGAGCAATACCGCCGTTGCGAACGTTGGCAAGGTCTATGCACTTGCGTTGCGAGGCATCGAACTCTGGGGGTACAACTTTACCATACAGCCTGAAACGTGCAATGCCGCCGTCAGGATACATCTTCAGCTTGATATGTGTATACTTCTGGCCAGTAAGACCGTCCTTCCTGATGAACAGGTGCCTTTGGGATGGCCCGCAGTCGAACTCCGGGATGACCTCCGTCCAACGCGAATCGGCTTCTTCGGGCGCGTACCCGGATGTGTCGTACAATGCCTCCACCGACACACTGGGCGCATGGTTACCGTTGAAGAAAGCGGTATCGATTTCCCCGCCCAATATATGCGCTGCTGCAACGCCAGTACGAAATATCACCCAGTCGTATTCGTTCTCATTGTGCCGTCTTGTCTCCCATCCGTCGTACCATGCTCCTGCGTGCGTAAACTTGTTTGCATCGCGAACAGGTGCCGTAGGCTTGATCAGATTAGCGGCTGCCGCAAACCACTCATCGGAAAACGACAATACCTCACCGCCTAATTTTTGCCCAATGACATCTACCGACTGGTATTTTGAAGCTATTTGGTTCTTGAAGTCTTGTTCCTGCTCAACGCTGTAGAAATCCATGATTGGTGACTGTAGAAATGTCACTAATGCATCAAGCGCCAATCCCTTGGTTCAATCAGGGTACTTTGCTCCTAAACTTCGCCTATATAAATACCACTCATTATCTTACTGATTCCACAACTCCTTCATTTCGAGATGTACGATGGAAATCGCCGACATTTCCCCAAGACTAGAGCAACCAGTATGGCAACAGGTAATCTACCGCATATTTTCGAGCTTTTGACCCTTTGCCCTATCAATCGATAATTAGCCGTAGAAGCACTACTGTCAAATCTCGCTGTTCTGGCCATATGCGAAATGGCGTCGCTTATCGGCGAAACCCGAGATCATGCCTACGTTTCAACCGAAGTCGTAAACGTGACGAAGACTTTTCCAATCACGTGCAGATCTCTTATTTGTCCTGCTTGACGAACCAATAAAATGACGGATACTTCATTCAGACTACTTTAAGTTAGAAGGAGGGTACATCGTAACAAGAGGTTGGCACTACATAACTACACCAAAACAGTTTGGCAAGTTCACAAAAGGACCGGATCCAGAAAATTTGCTGCAATGTTGAAGAAATTCCCTACTCCTCTATTAAAGCCATACTGGCCATTTTTCGTCGGCGCAGGGGTGATGTACTGGGCTATTGGTAAGGCTGCCGATGCGTCTGCCAATTCAGCAGAGTTCATCAACGATCCAAGAAATCCAAGATTTGCTAGAGGAGAGAAGCCTGTTGAACTGAAATAGTTACAGAAGAATATTGTAAATAAGGGATTTCTATTGCAATGTATGGTAACCGAATTGACCCAAAGTTTAGGAGCGAACTAAGCGATGCCCCACTAGGCGGGAAAATGTTCGTTCTGTTTTCTATATATTCTACAAACATCATATATACATATATATGCACATTATTTTCTAATTGGTACGTTTAATTTGCGACGCCTTATCGATTGCCGCCTGAAATACGTGACACAGGTCCTGGGGAAGCTCTAAACCAACACTGACCCTAACAAGATTGGTCTCCACACCATACTTCGCAACTTCCTCCAATTCCTGGTAATGCGCTAGGATAGCATAAGGACATGCTAACGTGAAATTTGTACCTAAGGAGGGCCCTTTGCACAGTTGTACGGTATTGAAAAAAACTTTTGCCTTTTCAATGTCATGGAAAGTTAGGGAAAACAATCCGCCATAGCCACTATCAACTTTGCATTTTATGGCATCGTAATTTCTCTTAGTGTACTCCGAGGTTAAATTAGGATAGTATATCTTCTTGAATAGTTTATCAGGTCCGACATTAGGGAGCAGAACTTCATTCAAAAGAATCTCAGTATTTCTATTAATTTTTATTGTACGGGCAACAAAGTCCCTGGAGTTTCTTTCCAGATAGATTGCATCCTCATACCACAAACAGTCCTCGTACTCCCCTTTCTCAATTAAAAAATCATGAGCAAAGGAGGCCAAGCGACTGTTTGGGTTAATTATCAACGAGCCTGCAATCACGTTGGAATCACCGCTGAATATTTTGGTTAAAGAGCTGCAGACAATGTCTGCATGGGGAAGAACATCAATGTTGACAAAACCACCAGCAGTTTCATCAATTATAACATAGAAACCATACAGGTTCGAAAGCTTTTTTAGTTCTATCAGATCACCCATTTTTAAAAGAGGGTTTGATGGTGCCTCCATGAAAACTGCTAAGATTTGCTCTCCAGAATGCAAAATCTTTTTTAATTCTTCCATTGCTGATGCTTCTCCTTCTCCTAAGAAATGCGTGTGGTTGAATTTTCTCAATATACTTAGTGTGTCTGTGTATGGGAAGCCAAACATAACTGTTTTCTTATATGGAGCGCCGTAACCTATTAAATTCTCGTTGTTCCTGGGCGAATCAATGCTACTGTTGTTACCGGATGTTGAGGCTGAAGTCGCTCCAAACCTTGATCTATTGACTCTCTGAGAATCAAGATTTAACAGGAGTCGATGAGCCGTGAAAATGGAGGCCATACCACTGGGAAATAAAAAGACATGATCTGAAGGACTGATCTGCATATTTCTGGATGTTTCATCAGCTAATGATGCTGCGGCGAGATTATTTACAATATCAGGGCTATCAGTGGCCTCAATTGGCTCTGCTGGTATCATGGAATGAATTTGATTATTACCATAGTCACCAGATCCACTACCTATGGATAAAACATCATCAGAATTAATGTTTCCATTTGTATTATTTACAGATAACCCTTCTCTTAGGGATGCAAACTCGGTAGCCTCACCACCATTTGCATATTGCAAACTGTTTGCTCCAAAAGAGCCTTCAGGATTAATCTGACTTTCAACGTCAACTACTTTGGTTGCAATCCTCTTCTTGATTATTAATTTTGCCTGTTCAGCAAATGAAAAATCCAAATTGCGACCAAAACGTTTTTCAATATATTCTTCTTCATTTTCGTTGGTGTCTTCTGTCATCGAATCTTGTGCTAAGGGTGATGACACCTTTGCTTTTTGGAGCACAGCAGTCTTGCTAGACTTTTCCACAATAAACAATTCATGTAACACATATTCTGCTAATCTACTTGATATGATCTCTCCGGTATGTTGCCAATATTGTTTCATTAATGAGAAGTAATTCTTATCAACAAACACAATAGCTATTTTACACTCTCTTTTCCATTTAGCTTCCTCAGCATTAGCAGGTTTGGATGTGGCCAACTGAAGAATTCGTACTTTTGGAATTTCAAGTTTTGCGTCAGCGCTCTTCACTCGAATGTATTCCCTGCATCTCTTTGCCACCATGTATGAAGGAAAGCAAAGACATGTTTCGTTTTCCTTGGCGTACTTATCCACTAGCACCGAACATAATCGTTTGATTGAATTATGCACAAAAAAACGTGGATAACCAGTGGTCATCGCATTTACAATTTTTGGATCTGCTTCTTCATATCCCACCGTAGCTTCCCAAGTAGGCAGACAGACAGACACAGCATGTTTGGTATTTGGTGGGATCGATTCACCTACTCTTGTGGAAATCATTATATTAAATCCACTAATATTGACAATATCGAATACCGACCAGTGATTCTGAGCTCTTTATCAAGATTGTTTCAGTATCAATATTCTCCCTTATCAAATTAATGCTGTCACAGTCACACCTTGAAATCACCGTTCCGAATATTCACAGCGAAAACCAAACAATTTTGTATAGCTTTAATATTCTGCAATCCTAATAACTATGGGTATATCCTGAAAGGCTATATTGTTTTTGTTGATATCGTTTGTTAAAGATTGCTTAATTGTCAACCAGTCATTGCATGATATCACTAATTAGATGATTCAAATCGCTAAAGACGTTTTGCACTGGGGATGTATCAAATATTAGTACTTGAGAACAGAGATGATAACAAGGGTATGCCAATTGCCTACTTCACTGCATTTGAATATATTAAAAGGCTGAAACACAGTTGATATGGGAAGTCGAGGATTTATTTTGTCCATATTAGGGACCGTCACTATTTCCTGGTATTTTTACAGTTATATCTACCAAGACAGAGGAATCATAAAGCATGAAGATAATAAATCATTCAGCAACTCAACATATTTGTCGAGTGTTAGGAATGACATCGAAAACGTATTTTTAGACTCTTGGGATGACTATATGGAGAATGCCTGGGGATTTGACATTTATCACCCTTTGAGCAAACATAAAGACAATATGCCTAGAAGTAAAGACCCAATGGGATGGATAATCGTAGATGCAGTCGATACCTTGATGATAATGTACAATAACACTGAATCTCATAAAGCTCGCTTTTTGAAAGCAATACTTGAGGCACAAGTATGGATTGATAATGAGTTGGACTACGATATCGATGCCGAGATGAATATATTTGAAACTACAATAAGAATGCTTGGTGGACTTTTATCAGCATATTATTACTCCACAGAACTTAAAATTGGGCATCCACAAGTATACTTATCGAAAGCCATAGACCTTGGAGATAGACTGTCTAAAGGGTTTGTAAATTCAGGTTCTGGTATTCCTTATTCAAGTATCAATCTGCATACCGGACAAGTTATCGAAAATCATGAGGATAACGGTGCTTCTTCTACAGCTGAATTCACGACCCTACAAATGGAGTTCAAATATCTGTCTTATGTAACAGGCAATGACACCTATTGGAAACTGGCTGAGGGTGTTTATCCAAGCCTGTACAACAATAATGATTTATTGAGCAGATACAAAGGCTTAGCTCCTGTATTTACTTTTCCCGACAGCGGTAGATTTAATGGGAATTTAATCAGATTTGGATCTAGAGGCGACTCCTTTTACGAGTACTTACTAAAACAGTACTTATTGACGCACGAAGAGCTATATTACGATTTATACCGAGCCTCTATGGAAGGTATGAAAGAATTTTTGGTTAAAAAATCTGTTCCTAATGGATTTACCTATATTGGTGAACGACCATATGGATTGACTAATATGTTCGACCCAAAGATGGACCATCTAGTATGCTTTATGGGTGGTTTATTAGCGATGGGTGCAACCGAGGGACATCACATAGATGTTGCAAGGAAGTCAATTTTCCCCAAAGATGCCCGTAAGGAAGAAGATTGGAAACTAGCAGAAGAATTGACTCGTACCTGCTATGAAATGTATCTTCAAATCCCATCAGGACTATCACCAGAGATTGTTATATTCAACGATGAGACAAATAGCGATTCCGAGTGGTGGAAAAGTCCTTCGGAAGATTTTTTTGTGAAACCTTTTGACAGACACAACTTACAGAGACCAGAAACTGTTGAATCAATCATGTTTTTATTTCACACTACAAAGGATAACAAATACAGGAAATGGGCTTCAAACATACTGGAGAGTTTTTTGGCAAATGCAAGTACAATTTCCAGTGATGGTAACAGAGTATTTACTTGCCTGAACGACGTTTTATCGAATCCTACAATTAAGCGTGACGGCCTTGAAAGTTTTTGGCTGTCAGAAACACTAAAATATCTGTATTTGACTTTTAGCGATGATGTCGATCTCAAAAAGTATGTTTTCAATACGGAGGCCCACCCATTCCCTATTTTCCAATCAGATATTATGGATAAGATCAACCTCACTACAGGGTGGATACCTAAAGAGGAGATTTAAATTGTTGCATGCTATGTATTAAAATTCATTTAAAAACACTGTATGTAATGAATCAACAACAGATTTCACTTTTGACACACCAACTTCACATAATAGGCAAAGGTCTATCTTTAAAAAGAATTTTGTATTGAATTATGTCCTGTAGCTCAACATTTTTGCTTTCGTTATTGAATTTCAAAACTCCTAACGGTGTATCTAATTTAACCACTGCCCCCACCAGTCTCTGTTTTCTACCAATATACAAAACTGCTTTTCTGGCTTCCTCATTAACATCCAATAAACCAAATCGTACACAGTCATCATCTTGGTATTTAGTGAATCTGCTGTCATTTGTTGGTTCAGACGGTATTTCTAGATCGCCTTGAATCTCCAGTAATGTGTTGCCGAACGGCGTCATTAATGTTGTTTGATTAGCATCTGACTGAAGTAGAGCCTTCAGATGAGAATAAGCTATAGTAACAGATGGCATTAAGTTTTGAAAAGAGATCGACTGTGAATTCTTGATAGGTGGTCAGGTCCCGCACTTTGTTTTATACAGCCATCTGGCTGTCCTTTTCACTTCTAACAATTTAAATTATATTGATAAACTGATGTTAAAATAAAGTTCAGATCAAACACAAAATACCTTGAATAATAGAAAGATCAATATACTGTAAAAGCCTTCACAAATATGTTTAGTACAATTAAGCGTGTTATTGGTAGAGATGACAGATCGATTGTACAAAAGTACACGGAAGAACTATCACAGATCACAGCACAAATCCATGATCTAGATAAACGACTAAAAAAAGGTCAGGCATACATGGATCAAATCCAATCTTATTTAACATTTTATGGAATTGCAGCAATTGTTGCCCTATTGACATATATTATATTAAAGTTTAAAGGTCAATTAATTTTACAAATATCGATAACGGTAGCTAGTGTGTTGATATTGATATTTGTGAAATGGCTGACATATAAGCTGGGGAACCTTGTTAGGACCAGACAAAGTAAGAATATCGGAAGCCTGCGTGCACAACACCAGAAAAAGCTAGACAAACTGAAAGAGGAGACGAACTATCATGCCACAAGTTCAATAATCCAGCGGTTTTCATCCGGAGAGGCCCAATCAGAAGATGCTATGGTATTAATGGACGAAGAGATGAACAAAAAACATATCGAATTAAGCCAACTAAAGGAGGAGTTAAACCAATTGAAACGTAGCGATGATTTTCAGGATAAGCAAGCTAGAGATAAATGGTTTGATAAAGTTTTGAGTGCAATTACCGGCGGTGATGATGTAAACAATTTGCCGGTCCCCTTAGTGTGCCCTAAATGCAAAAATCACACAGGGTTGTACAGAATTGGCAGAAAACCTATAAAGTTTGTCTGCCCCATCTGTGGATATTCAATTGATGAATCGGATGAGGAAACCAAGAGCACCGGCGAGACGGGCCAGGTTGAAATAAAGGCTTAGCTTGAAAGCGTCATGTGGGAACGAATAAAACGTACTCATATATATCTAATATTTAATTAGAACATTCCTAATAGACTCAGTATATTTACTTCGACAGGGACATGATGGCGTTGACGATGTCACCGTTGTGCTCATGCAAAGCCTTGATGGCCTGTGCTTTCGAGACATTAGCTTGTTCGACAACCAAGGAAATGTCGTCAGCTGGAATGTCACCGGCGTCAATTTCTTCCGTTTCATCAGCGGCGGTTTCAGTCTTTGGTGCGTCAGCCGCAATTTGCATGTCAGCTTGAATGTCAGCTGGAGATTTGTCACCAGCAGTCTCACCAGTTGGCAAAACACCGGAAGCCTGGGCCTGTTGCTGAGCAGCAGCTAGTTTTTGGGTGAAGTTGTCAACCTTTGGTTCACCGAAGACAACATAGTTACCACCGTGAGATCTGAAAACTTCTGGCTTGTCAATTGCGATGATAGTGTTGTCCTTCTTTCTGAAAGTGACTCTGGTGATACCTGGCAATTGCTTTAGGTTCAACTTGCCAATCAATTCTCTGGCCTTTTTCTCGTTTCTGTTCAAGATGGTAACGTTAGCGTTTTCTGGAATAGCAGACATGTCGGTGGATTATGTATGGTTTCTTTAAACTTGGTTTGTTCCTGTTATCCCTCTAAGAGAAGGACCTTTAAAGGTAAATTGAGAGAATGGCATATTAATATCCTTCCATTAGGCTGGACTCGACAAGCTGAAAAATTTTTATGTCTACACAAAATACACACGTGATATACACGTGTGTAAATTTTGTAGATTTTATCCGGTACTCGGTAAAATCTGCTAGCGTTATCGCGCGGTTGAAGTTAAGTCTTAGACTTGAATTATAACTTGTCCTCTTTTAGGAGGAGTAGTAGCCAAATATTGTCTATTCAGATACTGGTTTATAGAGTAATTACTCGACGTTGCGTCTATGCCTAAACCGTATGGAGTGATCTAAAAGCAAACCATCACGTGAGATATTTGGGCTGAATATCTACAATTTACAATGAATAATATAGAGACCTCTACCCGCCGGCTTACAATCAAAACAAGGTACACTAGCGTTAAATAATTTTCTTGGCATCTCCACATGCTGTGCTGAATTTGTTGTTATCTAAATTCAACTTTAATAGCATTTATCAATCCTTTTTCTAAAAAATCCATGTACAAACCTAAGAAATCATATAATTCTAGTACTGCAATCAAAACCTCGTTTCAGCATCTAAAACATATCAATAATAAGACTTATTGCACAATGGTTACCATGAAGTTTTGAAAAACCTCCTGCCACAGAAACACAAGGGAATAGGCCGGATTATAGCCCCCCCCCTCCACTTACCTTTAAAATCAATAAAAGCAATTAGAAACCATTCAAAGGTCCTTACCTTTGTAAAAGGTATCAAACTGTTCTCCACTCTCTAATTAGTGATTGAGATGTAGTGTCAAAAATGGTGTACGCTTCCCTTGCTTGAATAGTTGAAGTTAGTAGTCTCTATAGCGGTTGTCCCATATTATATTGGACACACGTGACATTTACTTCTGTTACCTGGACAGACCTGCACCCTTGGTTGCTCTTTCCATAGTTACGATGATGGCTTAAACTTGAGACGCATGGTGGGATGGCGACAGCGCTATGGTGTTATCATAAGAGAACAAACTGACTACCACTAATATTATTCATCAAGATATAACATTGATACCTTCTCCAATTGAGAGTCCTATTTTAGGAGTTCATGGTGCAAGAGCTTTCTGTTTGTCATCTCTCAAACTATAGTTGAGAGAGAGATTCAACGCACAGAATGCTAAGACACCTTCGCTGCTTAAGACACTTCAAATGTGGAACAGAAAAATATGTGCCGAGCGCATACTTTGCCCAGAACAGTTTTCTAGGGCGAACTAGAGTATTGAGAGAATATCATTCAAGCGGATTCCAAAGGCAATTGGCTGATAGAAGTGAAAGAAACCCCAAAGAACCCACAAAAGAAAACAAAGACCCGGTCACAACAGCCAAGGATACTCATTTGAACAATTTCAAATTCATCACCGACAGGGATAGGCTGCTGGCACAAACAAATAATATTTTCAGAAAACTGAGAATAAACGTACGATGGATGCTAAAAAAATCCACTAGGCCGTTTAATACGGACGACATCGGGGCATTTATTTCATGGATCTTGGTCAGCAATGTTCTGATATTCATTTTATGGACAACAACCTTTACTTCCCTGATAATCTATTTAATGAATACGGTTTTTGCCCAGGAATACCTGGCCACTAAAATTGGAAATTTCCTTACCAAAAACTCTGCATTGTCTGTTGTCTTTGAAAGCGCAATTGTTCCAGACTGGTCCTCGGGCAAAATATCCTTCAACAAGGTTTTCATCTCAAAAAGGCCAAAAGTAGACCATAGTTTTATCAAGGGTTCTCAAACGGACGCTGTAAGACGAGCAGAGCTTGCACTCAGCGAAAGGCTGCTGGTCAGTAGAGAAGACTTTGATGATGGAAACTACACCCAGTTTGACCTCACTATTGATCAGGTTGAAATCTCATTGAGTTTGAGTAAATGGCTAAATGGCCGCGGGATTCTCGATGAGGTATCCATCGAAGGTTTAAGAGGGGTCATTGACAGAACCCATGTTGTTTGGAGAGCAAACGACGATCCAAGGAACTATTTGAACGTTCATGAACCTGGTGACTTTGAAATATCTGCTTTTAGAATGAATGATGTACTGTTCACGTTGTATCAGCCGGAGGGATTTAGACCATTCCAAGTCAGCATATTTAATTGTGATTTGCCACAATTACGAAAACACTGGCTCTTTTATGACATATTAAATGCCAATAGCATGAGTGGGACATATGACAATTCTATGTTTACAATTCACAGGAAGTTCAACGCCCTCACGGATTCAAACTCAGCATGGAAACAAACCACGCGCCTAAGAGTTGACAACTTGAACATAGATCATCTGAACGCAGGGATCGAGGGTCCTTTTGGTTGGATAACTGAAGGTCAAGTAGACATGATTGGAGATGTGCTACTCCCAGACAAGGAAGCCGATGCTTTACAATTAACAGAAATCTTAACAGATATTGGTGAACGCCTCATGAAGGAGGCAAACAGATACGCATTTTTGTCCCCCGTTGTTCAAAATCCAGAAGTTAATGACATTGACCCTGACAAGTACTTCGTAATGGATTTCTCACTCAAGTTACACAATGTGAAAGCCGAGGTACCTTTGTTCAACTCCGAGCTGAGTTATGTAAATAGTGCACTTATCAGACCAATTGTAGGATACATCAATTCGAGGCGAACCTATATTCCGATAAAATGCCGCGTTGTGAAAAATATATCTGACTTCGAAGGCTCCTGGACGATCTATGACTGCTTGCTCATGAGAGACCTAAGCGCAGAAGTATATGATGCTTTCGCGGATTATGTCATTGACGACAGAAAGAGGTCGGAAAGGATTAAGAGAGTTGGGTTTTGGTCGTTGCAAATCGTTGTTCAACTAATTTTAATGGGTGTAGCGGCCATTGCATAAAAAAACAAGGCAGACAGAACAAAATTTTCGACCTTGTACATATTTGTACTTATAGTCTTTAGAAAACAATTAGTAAGACATTTTGAATGCATATCTTGAATTTGAATATAAAAAATTAAATGAATAAATTTTGAGTTTTTTTATAAGCTCTCTGCTAGCATGTTGATAGTAACATTTTTTGGTATACTTGGTGATCCTAGTTGTGTTTATCAATATATATTAATTACGCAATAACTGAAAAATGACTTTGATGAGGGGCGCGCTACCCCCTTGCTAAGCAACAGAAAGGTTCAAAGCAAATTCAAAAAATAAAAACTAGCACTTACTTCATTATAGATATACTCTATATTTGAGAGAATATAGTATTTGCAACCTGAAATGACACCTCAGCCACGAATTGGGAGTATATTCTCGCTTGGAACCAGCGTGGTAATCTTCAAATTGGCTACAGATTGGCTAGGCGACAAGGTACCTCATATATGGCCAGATATTGCACCAAGTGAAAGAAGCCAGGATCTCACTTTGATAGAAACTAAAAATGATATTATAAAATGTGATTGGGAAGATTTACTCGATATTGGCAAACCGGTTGTCCCAGGCGTCACTAACGGCGTAAGTTGGCGCGGCATTGCAAAAGTCTTCTATGATAACATAACCGACTTGCCTGTGTTTGTTGATATTGGGATAATAATCGTCTTGGTCCTATGGCCTGTAATGTGGGGGGTTTTGAGAAGAGAAGGAAGGACACACAAGGAACCGGAGGCTATCTCACAAAAACCGGAAGAGAAAGTTTCCGATATAGTGATTGAAAGGACCATTTACCACTACGGTCCAAATGATAGAGCAATTTTACAGTTTGGGAAGAGCCACTCTGAACCATTCCTGATAAATTCAACTTTTTATCCATTGGTTGATATGAATTATGATGATAACGATTCCGAATCCTCTATCGATTATGATAGCCATGCACCTTCTGATGCCGGGAACACAAGGAGGCAATGCATATCCCAGGGAATGCCAAACACATTGTGTGAAAGAAATAAAACTGACAACTACCGTAAAAAGCCCGACCTAAAAATGGAAGCATTATCGGCGTCGTTGAGTATTTTCTCCGAAGAGATAGAGAATATACAAATACGACCTGATACTGCGACCACTGCAACTGGTAGAGAGACAAGCACTGAAGACTCTGAAACAAACAGCACACAACCGATTACAAGAATATATGAATTCGATGTACGGTCCGACAATCGGTGGGAAACACAAAAAAAGGTTACCGAAGAACAGGAAAACAAAGACTTTATAAAGGATTCGTCAATTCGGAAACCAGATATGAATGAAGGCACTGGAGCCGATGACAATGAAACATCTGCTATACCTACAGAAGTCCAGGACACAAATAGTAGCCAAAAACAAGTGAAAGAAGGATGCTCCATAAATTTATCTTCTGAAGTACTACCACAACAACCTTCTGATCAAAATTCCTCATGTCTAGGAGAGGCTGATAAAGCGGATGTCATATACTCAACAGAGGTCTCTAATCATGGTGAAAAGGAACCAAAAGAAAACGCAGAAACTGAAACTTCCAAGAGACAAGATTATAATTTTAAACCAGACCTGGATTTACAAGATAGTTCTGATGTACCGACATCTATATCAAACAAATCGAGCCCAATGTCGCGTAGTTATGAGCGTCGTATTCCGTCACAATCTACTACATTGAACTATTTACAAGTTTCACCTATAAAATCAGCAAATGTTGGAGGACAGGTAACCATCGAGGAAGCGTATTCGCAACCATTCTTGTATTAATTAAACACTCTGACTATAGACCTACATTCATCATTTAAAATCATTAATATACTTTTACGTATGAAGTTACATTAAAATCAAAATTTTGGCATGAGATGAGTTAGTTTCAAGACAATAATAAGCGATCATATTATTTGAAGACTAGTGTTTAAGTTTAAAGAGTCATACATTAATCATCCAAAAGGTGATTCAATTTCATCTATTGCATTCATTGCTCTATAGTTCTTTTGGCACACAGGCGATATTGTCCGAACTTTCATTACTTTCAAAAATAATGGATGCAAACACATTGTTAGAGTGTTTTGCTTATACATTAAACCCAGATATCAATATAAGATCGAATGCCGAATCACAATTAAAATTAGCTAGTGCCTGCCCTGGGTTTTTAGGTGCTTGTCTAGACATTATCGGCTCAAATGAAGTCTCTGAAAACATCAAAATGTCTGCATCATTATATTTCAAAAATAAAATAGCATATGGGTGGTATGGTAAACGGAAATCCAATAAGAACAATCTATTGGACTATATTGTTGACAATGATGAAAAACCAGTCGTTAAGGATATGCTCCTTACTGCATTAGTCAAATGCTCCAAACAATCACCGAAATGTGTAAGAATTCTAAAAACAGCTTTGACAATAATAATTGGCGATGAATATACCCACAAAAGATGGCCAAATTTATTACAACAATCAATCGACTTGGTTTCAAGTAATGATATTGATTCTGCATATATTGGTCTAATTTGTTTATCAGAAGTTTTCAGAACTTACAGATGGAAAGAAAATGATGTCAGACAAGATTTAGAGGTTTTGATATTACAATATTTTCCAGACCTGTTAGAATTTGGTCAGAAAAATCTATTTAACAATGGAGCTAATATCCATAATCCAAAACTTGGTGAAATGCTGAAATTAATTCTCAAGATATACAAATTTGTCATCTATCAGGATTTACCCTTTACGCTTCAACGTCCGGAGTCATTCATTCCATGGACAAACTTCTTTGTGGCAATAATTCAGTTTGAATTTGATGAGGAGTTTCTTTCCAAGATCACTAAAGATGAAAGGTCGCACAACTCATGGGTAAAATGTAAAAAGTGGTCGTATTTTAACTTGTACAGAGTATACCAAAGATTTGCTTCTGATTCTTTGACAAGGAAATTTTCGTACGATGAATTCAAGAAAATGTTTAGAGATCAATTTTTGCCAGGGTTTTTGCAAATTTTATTTCAACAGATAGAAAAATGGGGAAACGGTCAGCTATGGCTAAGCGACGAATCGCTATTTTACATTTTAAACTTTATAGAACAAACCGCCATTCAAAAACAGACGTGGAAATTGGTTAAACCACATTATCTCACCATATTAGAGCATGTTATATTTCCTTTATTGTGCCTTTCAGAGGATAATCTTGAAACTTTTGATAGCGACCCTCAAGAATATATTCACCGGAACTTAGCATATTGGGATGGAGGGTATGCAACTGATTTAGCCGCAGTTGATCTTTTAATATCTTTTGTTACTAAGAAGGGAAAGACGACATTGCAACCCACTTTTAGATTTGTCGTTGAAAACATGCAAGGTTGCACAGCGAATCAAAATAATATATCACTAGAAAATGCTGTAAAGATTGACTCTACTTTAAGAATCTTTTCCAGCATAATAGACAAACTTGTCAACAAGGACTCACCGTACGTGGATGATGCCGAAGCCTTTTTGAATACATATGTTTTCACATTTTTCAATTCTCAGTATGGATTTTTGCGGACAAGAGTATGTGAAATTTGTTCCAAATTAGGAGGAGTTAACTTTAAAAATCAAACTACTTTTCAGACCATATATCATGGAATTTTGGCTTGTTTCAATGAAACAGAGGATTGCCCTCCTGTTCAGTTGTTTGCTTCCTTGGCACTTCAGGCATTTATTCAAGATGAAAATTTCCAAGCTATATTATCTGATTCTGTACTACCAATAATGAAAAAATTATTGGAATTATCGAATGAATTCGAGTCAGATTCGATTTCTGGTGTAATGCAAGATTTTGTGGAACAATTTGCTGAACAACTCCAACCATTTGGCATTGAATTGATGAATACTTTGGTCCAACAGTTTCTGAAATTGGCAATAGAACTGCAGGACATTTCAAATTTTGATCCATCAAACCTGAACGAGGGTGAAAATCTTCCAGATGAAAGTGATAAACAGATGGCTGCTTTAGGGATTTTATCAACTGCCATTTCTATTTTATTATCGTTCGAGAACTCCCCAGATATTGTCAAAAACTTAGAACAGTCCTTTTATCCCGCCAGCGAGTTCATACTAAAACATAGTATGGAAGATTTCTATCATGAATGTTGCGAATTTGTCGAAAATTCGACTTTTTTGCTTCGCCAAATCACACCCATTACATGGAAATTTTTGGAATTAGTTGGAGATTGTAATTCTAAGGATGATAGCATGGTTGCATTTTATTTGGAAGATTTCATGGTTGCTCTGAACAGCTATTTCTTGTACGGAAAAGAGGAGTTGCAGAAAAATGAATTTTACTCCAAGATTCTTTTCAGTATCTATTTGACAGCCATGAAGAATGAAGACAACTCTCTAGACGAAATGAGTGTCATTTTTGATTTTTCACAAAAAATAATCCTTTCCCTAGGCGATAAAATACCAGCATACTATATGGAAACGTTTTTGAATGGAACTCTGCAATCTATTGAAGTAGAAAAGGCTAATTTGAAGGAAAATGTAGTTTTTAGCGTAACTGCTTTCAATGCAATTATTTCGATTATGATAACGAGCCCATTTCACACTCTAACCTATTTGCAACAACATTCAATGCTCGAACTATTTTTGGATACGTGGCTGACTTTTCATGCCCCTAATTATAAACGTGTATTTGATATCAAACTTTCCATATTAGCTATTTTGAGCATCACATACAATATCTCCTCAGAAGAGCTCGCTATTTTAAACATAAAGCAAATTATTCCAAAGTTAGGATCTACATTTGTAGACCTTATAGCCAAGTTACCTTTTGCATTAAAATCTTTGGAAGAAAAGAGAAAGGAATTTTCATCAGACGCATTTGATCTTGATAACTTCAATAATTGGGACACAGGTTTTGATGAAAATGATGATGATGATGACGATGACGACGACGGCAATTACGCCGATAAATCTGAGGAATTCGACGGAGCTAGAGAATTGAAAGAACAAGTAAGTGAATTCCAAGACCAAACTGATTCTATGAATTTTGTGAGCAGCTTAGATTTTCATGATGGAGAAGACTTTGATGATCTGGAAGAAGACCCATTATCTGGTTCTGTATTGGATGAAATGAACATTTATGAAATAATGAAATCATTTATTCAAAATATAGCAGAAGGCGATACTGATAAATTCAATGCCTTATGGTCTGAGCTTACTGAAGATCAAAAGGGAGTTTTGTCTCACATCTCT
Organism: Hagleromyces aurorensis; assembly: GCA_030705145.1. NCBI lineage: Eukaryota > Fungi > Ascomycota > Saccharomycetes > Saccharomycetales > Saccharomycetaceae > Hagleromyces > Hagleromyces aurorensis. The sequence continues at coordinate 68,139 of JANIWU010000004.1, read as the reverse complement.
TCTATATAATAGTTTGGGTCTAACTGTCTATCTATATTGGTAATATATATCAGGACTCTCAGAGTTATTTAAAACCATACTCAATTCAAATTTAACGTTACGAAATTAATATCAAACCTTAACAGCATTAGCAAGATGATTTAAGAGAAGAAAGACTTCTGTTACTTTTCTATTCGCTTAAAACTGAATCTCACTTGAAGTTATAAAATGAAAAATCCCAGCTTAGATTTCGTTCCAAGCGATAGATCAAAAAATTTTTGGTACTCTATTTCTGTAAAACGATGAGATGAGCACATCATCTATCAACGAAAAATACATAAAACGCCATGGTATAGTAGAACATCTATTAGGATTCACTATCAAGAAAATATCACCTTCAATAGCTTATGGCGATGGCATCTCTGCATAATGTCTTGGCGAGTTTTTCCAATGACAAGAATCACTTTGCATTCCAAACCAATCTTTTGCAAAAAAGCACTGTTGATATATATCCATTAAATATGGAACAGGAATATGCTATCAATAGTTCACTTGTATGCCAGATTGATTATGAGAGTAACGACTTGGATGTTTCCAAACTGATATGCTATGATTGGTGTTACACGACGGAAGATGACGCAAAACGGAAGAGAAAGCATGATGAAAACCAAACCACCGGGGAAGTTAGCAGTAGCGAGAGTTATTTTGTAAATGTTTTTTCCAATGGGATGATTGTGGTTTTTTCCGCAAACGGGAAGGACATTGTGAATATGGTTAAGATGAAGCTTAATATACTCCAAGCCACTATTGAGTCCCAATTTATATGGATATTAGACAGTGAACATACAGTAAAAAAGCTGCAATTCAACCGTAACCGGGCCACAAAGACGTTTAAAATTCAAATAGATGAAGGTGACGAGGTGACTTCTCTACACATCCTAAAAAAACCCAAAGACGCGGTTTTCCTTGCATACAGCACCAAATCTGCCTTAACTATTCTAGACCCTGCGAAGAGGAAGCCAACGACAATAGCCGAATTCAATTTGGATGCAATCAAGAATACCATTTTGTTGAAGGATGGAAATACTGTTGTTGCATGCTCGGAAAAGAAATTAACCACGTTAGATATCTCTGGCGGAAAACAAATTAATAGTATTGATATTGAATCAGCAATAATTGACGTTATCGATAAGAAGCTCATATCCTTGAATAAAGACGGTTGTTTATATGTTCTGAACATCGAAGACCTCTCTGTTCAGGCCACTGTGAAGGTGAAAGAATCAAACATAATTGGGTTCACCCATGTGAACAATGATGTTTTATTTGCGTGGCTAAATGTTAATGAACCAAATTTCAAGAAATTATCCATGGACCAAATATTAGCTGAAAAATTTATTGTGATAGAAATGGAAACACAGGCTCATATCGCTGAGAACTCCAAATCCAACGACACTACCAATTTAGATGGTGAAGACGAGACTTCAGCAGATAAAAATGTAAGTAAGGCGGAAAAGGATCAGTTGATGTTTGAATTAGTAAATATTATAAACAAAAATGATAAAGATTCCCTGATCGATATACTGAATTCTCCAAACTGGGACGAACAGAGGATAAAAAATTTTGTGATCACCTATTTAAACAAAGAAGAGGATGTTGCTAAATTGTTCGGGACACTTGCAGAAAATTTGGAAAAAGATCCATTGGATAGAAATGAGGTGTCTTACCAATGGTTTAAGTGGATCCTCACACTAAGAGGCTCTCAATTGTCAAACACACAGAAAAAGGCAATTAAGAAACACACCAAGCATATTAAGTCAGCTCTCAAATCATCTGCAGACAATCTGCCGATTCTCATCGGTATCCAAGGTCGTTTAGAAATGTTGAAGAGACAAACAGTGTTAAGGAAAGAGCTTGCAGATTTGAATACAAATGATGAGAATGATGAAGAACCCGAAGACAATCCTGCAGCTGAAGACGGCGATGAAGCTATTTCATTTGTAAATGGTGAAAGTGATGTCTTTGTTGATGCATCTGATTATAGGGAATGAAATCCGCATTTTTTATATAATTACAGAAAGTAGTTAATCGGTTTCTGTTGCATGTAATTCCATCATTAATACATAATGTATTAGTATACCAAAGTTTAAAGAGGAAAGAGTTTTGTAGAATCGTTCCTGAGTCTGAGCATATGAGCCAAATATCTAGCGTAGGACGACACAGAACCAGGACTCACACACTGTAAAAAAGAAAGTAAAAATTTGCACAGAAGTCTAGATTCCCATACAAAAGGATCATTGATCAACTGTCACTTAAATTCATCTAGTTTAAGTATTAATCCTTACTTTAATATCTTAAACTTCTTTAGACTTTACACACGTGACTGAAAATTTTAAACTACTGAATATCTACAAATCTGTAGCTCATCGCATAAGTCTCAGTTGCAGTAGAAGTAATTGAACTGTTTGACCGACCTAACCAAGACGACATGGCAAAGGATAATATCGATGTTGATGATTTTTCATCAGATGAGGATGATGATAACTTTTTAATTCAAGGAAAAAGCAGTACTTATCAAGATGCTGTCGGTGAAGCCGACATCAATGATGATGAAATTGGTCTGACCAAAATAGAAAGAGAAGAACCTGAAGGGAGTGAAGCATCGGACGAGGAGATCGAGTCAGCGAATGATATAGGTAAAGACAAAGAGGAGGTTTCCGGTAGCTTAACTAATATACCAGCTGAAGATGAAGCAGCAAAGAATAAAGATTCAATCAAAAATAAAGAACTTGCAAAGAGATTAAAAGCTAGACTAAACCAAAGCGGACGGCATAAGACTGGGGTATTATATCTATCTCGTATACCACCAGGTATAACACCCGTGAAAATGCGCCATATTCTTGCGAAGTTTGGTAAGGTAGACAGACTCTTTTTGAAGAAAGAGAGCGAACAGAGGCACAAAGCGAGAGTTAGAAATGGTGGAAATAAACGTATCAAGTATGAAGAAGGCTGGATTGAGTTTGTTAGAAAGAGAGACGCCAAACTATGTGCAGAAACTCTAAATGGGAATACTCTAGGAGGCAAAAAGGGCTCATTCCATTACGACGACATATTGAATGTCAAATATCTTCCGGGCTTCAAGTGGGCAGATTTGACTGAGCAAATTGCAAAGGAGAATGAAATTAGACAATCTAAACTTGATCTAGAAATATCACAAGCCAATAAATTGAACTCTGAATATATCAAGAACGTTGAGAAAAGTAAGATGATAAACAATATTAAAAATTCTAAGAGAAAAAATCTGGCTGATGTCGACGAGGATGCAGTACCGCAAAAAAGGTTTTTCAACCAAAGAAATGTCGCTACGCAGAGGGCTGATGCACCTGAAGCTCAAAAAAGTAAGACAACCAACAAGGGCTTATCGAATGTGTTACAAAACCTCCTATAAAATTCTCAGCTACATACACTCCTATAATATTATTCATTTCTAATAAATTAGGAAATACAAAAATTGTTTCATGTAGAAATATAGGATTTGATAAATTGTCAAAGCGTTTATGTCCCCAAAAATGCACAATAACATTTGAAAGTTGGGCCATGTGAGGTCTATAGCTAGACTGCTAAGAAAAACAGAAGCAATATGTCAATTATATATTGAGAACTGGAGGTTGTTTGTAAGAAACCATTTTCATAAGTATAAAGATGTAGTTGTATTCTGCTTTGCTTGATATAGCATTTCATCCCGTTATAGCCATATAGACAAATTAATTTTTTTTTATTTTTTTTGAGATGAGATGAGATGTGCGATGAGCTGAAAATTTTTCCATACAAATACTAATAGGTTGAATGGCATTAAGAGTGTATAACTAACTACACCTGTCATCAAACAGTAGGTCTTCAACGAGTCTTTAGACTTCTTCAGAGAAAATTAAGTTATAATACTCAAGATGGGAACGGGCAAGAAGGAAAAGCAGAGAAGAATTCGCCAAAATGATACGAAGGACGGAAACCTACGAGTCAAAGGTGAAAACTTTTACAGAGACTCCAAGAGAGTCAAGTTCCTGAACATGTACACAGGAGGTAAGGAGATCAGAAATAAAAAGGGTGATTTGATTCGTGCAGCTGATCTTCAGGACAAAACTATCCCCACAGCCAGAGTTCAGCCTGATCGGAGATGGTTTGGTAACACAAGGGTCATTTCGCAGGATGCCTTGCAACATTTTAGAGAAGCATTGGGTGAAAACCAGAGAGACACATATCAAGTGCTTCTGAGAAGAAACAAGCTACCAATGTCGCTACTCGAGGAGAAAGACACTGATGAGTCGCCAACTGCCAGAATTCTTGATACTGAGCCTTATGAGAAGACCTTCAGCAGAAAGTCACAACGTAAGAAGCCAAGAATAGCGGCAGCAAGTTTAGAAGACCTTGTAAAGGTTGTTGATGAGGATAATAAAGCATTTGCTGAAAAAGTGGAGCTTGACACTACTTTGGGATTAATGGGAACTCAAGACGAGCAAGACGGTTGGACCCAAACTGCAAAGGAGGCAATTTTCAATAAGGGTCAATCCAAGAGAATTTGGAACGAACTTTATAAAGTCATTGATTCTTCCGATGTTGTGATCCATGTTCTTGACGCGAGAGATCCAATGGGGACACGCTGTAAATCAGTTGAGGAATATATGGCCAAGGAAACACCACACAAACATTTGATTTATGTTTTGAATAAATGTGATTTAGTGCCGACGTGGGTAGCAGTATGTTTTAATTTTTTTTTTTTGTTTTTCAGATTTTTTCTTCACACACAACGATGTTATTTAAATACAAACACCAAAACTCTTTGTCAGGGTGCCATTCGATCCTATATTGGATCATATTATCTACAATTGTGCCTGTTACAGTTTTGGAAGATTAATATTACTCTATCGTTCAATTTCTTTCGTTCTGAAGGATACATATTGAGCATTTAGGAGGATAACTTTTGTTTTAAAAGTATACCTTCGCAATTTTGAGTAAGAAGGATTTTCAGAGTTGAAATTTGGTTTGAGAATTGATCTTTTGGTCGGTTTTTCAGTATCACCCATTTTTCGTAGTTAAAAACCTTACAATTTTACCTTTTCAGATTTGAATACATCAGTTATGCGTTGAAGATCTAAGTCTAGCAATTGAACATTGTGTTTTGGCTGATATACTAACATTTTCGATTTTCATCTTTAGGCTGCCTGGGTTAAACATTTATCAAAGGAAAGACCCACTCTTGCATTCCATGCCTCAATTACGAACTCTTTTGGTAAAGGGTCTTTAATACAATTGTTGCGTCAATTTTCACAATTACATAAGGATAGACAGCAGATATCTGTTGGATTTATTGGATACCCCAATACTGGCAAATCTTCCATCATCAATACTTTGAGGAAGAAGAAGGTCTGCCAAGTTGCTCCAATTCCAGGTGAGACCAAAGTTTGGCAATATATTACACTAATGAAACGGATTTTCCTAATTGATTGTCCAGGTATAGTGCCTCCATCCACTAAGGATAGTGAAGAAGACATTCTTTTCAGAGGTGTTGTTAGGGTGGAACATGTTTCACATCCAGAACAATATATCCCTGGAGTTTTAAGAAGGTGTCAAACCAAACATTTGGAGAGAACTTATGAAATCTCTGGCTGGAATAACTCTACAGAATTTATTGAAATGTTGGCTAGAAAACAAGGTAGATTGCTAAAGGGTGGTGAGCCGGATGAATCTGGAGTTTCAAAACAAATTTTGAACGATTTTAACAGAGGGAAAATTCCATGGTTCGTTTCTCCACCAGAGAAAGATCTCAAGGAAAACAGTAAAAAAAGAACCACGTCAGACATTGAACAAGATGAGAAGAGTACTCCAGAAAAACCTATTGAGGAAACTAAGAAGTTAAAAGTTGAATGATGGCGCCATGGTGTTTTCTTTCAATATTATATTTAGGACAATTTTTGTGATTCTTTTCGTCTTATAAATTGGGAGTTTGTAGCATATTTAAGAACTAATAGTAGTGAATTATTTAATGGTTAACATTTTTTCAGGTATAACTAATATGATTTGTTTCTATAAACATTCTTAGAATTTTGGATTAGTTAGTGTTGAATGCATGGGCAGCATTTCGATCATAAGAAACGGTTTGTAGAGATAATATAGTTAATTTCAAAAAATGATGATATGGAAGTTACTAAAGAAAAAAACTACGGCAGTACACCTCATCGCAATGAATTATCAACCTCAAATGTTTTCGATTGGAGATAAATTTCCTAACCATCACCAATCAATGGACCAGAATAATATCAATCCTTTAAATGGACAACAATTGTTTTCACCACAATTGAACCAGTCACACTTGGCAGGTCAACAATCAAAACTTCAGAACAATCTTTTAAATTCTAATATCCAAGACCTACAAAATCCATACATTTTGAAGCAAAAACAAGAAGCTATTGGACAGCGCTCCCAACAGCAACAGCAACAGCAACCACAAGCACAACAACAGAATATGAATCCTAACACACTGCTGAATAACTCAACAAATATTCCTCCCGGTTTAAATGTTTTTCAACAAGGAGGTACAATGAGTATTGGTTGTCCTGGAAACAATCAAATGGGAAAAGGCTTTGGGGGGATTCCTAATAATGGAAGCATTCCAAACCAAGTCAACGGAACCAACACTAATATGAACGGTAGTCAAGCTAACTTGCCTGCTCCAAACCATCTTTTCATTCGCGAAGTGTGGAATGGAAATCTCCACGGAGAGTTTTCAAGGATAAGAAACATGATTCATATATATAATCACGTATCAGTGAGTATGGAGTTTGTCGGAACCATTGCAAGGCCAATTGGGAACTTTAGATCAAAGACTGATTATCATTATCAAACTATGCGTGCCAATGTCGATTTGCTGAATCCCGTCCAGATTGGTATTTCGTTAAGTGATTCTCAAGGAAATAAACCCGAAGGAGAACCTTCGACGTGGCAATTTAACTTCTATTTCAATGTAGATAAAGAAATGCTTTCCACCGAATCTCTGGATTTGTTAAAAAAATCTGGTATAAACTTTGAAAACCACCAAAAGATGGGCATTGAACTTTTCGAGTTTGCACAGTTAATGACAGACTCGGGCTTACTTTTAAATAACTCGATTACATGGTTGACATACCATGCTGCCTATGACTTTGGTTTTTTGGTACATATACTGACGAATAATATTATGCCAAACAACAAAGAAGATTTTGAATGGTGGATATCACACTTCATGCCAAATTTCTATGATCTAAATCTGCTTGCCAAAGTTCTCCAAGATATCAAGCAACAACAGCACCAGATCCCACCATCTTCCTCACAGCAGTACACGCTAGCATCATTGGCAGATGAGCTTGCTTTACCAAGATTCCCATTATTCACAACTACGGGGGGGCAGAGCTTGTTGACGTTACTGGTATATTTCCAGTTATTCAAGGTTTCTTCAAATCAACTGCCTAATGGTAACACTTTTGCATCGTATAAGAACATGATATATGGTATTAATGATGAATGATGTGCCAAATCTAACAATCTAGGCACTGCAAACCAATGTAGGTAAGGCACACTCCGTTTCAGACTGGATACTGTGGCGGTACATACTAGGTAACATAAACTATTTCTCATGAATCCACGTGATTTATGTAGGGTAATTGATATAAAATTTTTTTTTTCGATTAACAATTTTCTCTATAGAGATGGTTGAAATGGGTAGGAGAAAGGCTCTAGGCAACAATAATAAGTAATTGAGACATAAACGTCAACTCAAACGTTTCCTGAGGTTGAGTCAATCAATCTAATCTGTAAATAGATTTAGTGGGCTATAGAATTCAAGAGGGGATTTTTCAAATTTAGGAAAGCTCCACTATAGATTAATGGATAGACAATAAGGATCTTAGAAATTTGGTCGAGAATCTAGGATAAAGTGGTCCTCTGAAGCCATCGGTACTGTTTCAATCACGGAGGATTATTTTTGGTACAAACTATTTGTATTGCCCTGTTCATTCCCCTCAAAATAAGAATTAATTGATTCATTGTAATTTTGGCCAATCCATCAAACTTGGAATTAATTGATACCATTGTTTCTTTCCATTTTGTTATTCCTTTTGCATTTCTTCATTTCAACTTGATTCGCAGAGAGTTTTGAGTAATTAGTACTGTCATTAAAATAGTGTGGTGGTCCCTATAGCATAGAAACGGGAATTAAACGCACGCTGTCACACCGAGGAGCTTGAACCATCTGCTAAGGGTGTGGAGTTTAATATAACGGCCAATCCATAAAATCGTGAAGAAGTTACAGTGTTAAGTTTTCATATCTAATAAAAATGAGCGGCACAGTCCAAGAAATTGGCCATGCTTTCTTAGAAACTTATTACCAGCGCATGTGCAAGGATCCTTCGAAAGTTGCAAGTCTCTACGCAAACACAGCAGAGTTAACGCATATCAATTACCAGATAGAATTTGATACAGCAACAGATGTTCTTCCTACTATCAAGCTTACTGGAAAAGAAAATATCAGTAAATTTTTCACTAGGAATAACAAGAAAGTGAGTGATCTGAAAGTAAAATTAGACAGTTGCGATTTCCAAACCACGGGTGTAAATCATGGTGGTATTTTGATCATGCTAACTGGAGAAATGTTTTGGAGCGGTACCGCTACGCACAGGTTTTGTCAAACCATCATTTTATCCCCACTTCAAGAAAAGTCGACGGTTTACGATGTAACCAATGACATTATCAGGTTCATTCCAAAAGTTGAAATGCAAGCCCCAGAAGATATGGAAGACACGGCTGTTGAAGAGAAGGAGTCCGAAGTTGAGTCAGTAACTGACAATTCTGAAGTCCAACCTGAACAACCACAGCTGTCAGATGATGAATTGAAAAAAAAGCTGAAGGAAGATCTTGAGCAAACCTTGCAGCCAATTGAATCTAGACAAGGAAGCCAAGAAGTTGAAGAAAAGGATGTTCAAGAAAATTTGCCATCTGAAAACAAACATTCGGAAACTTCGGAATATTCGGAAGACGCTGATGTTGATCCCAAATTGGAGCAAACGGAAACACAACTTCCTATTCCTGGTACTCCCCCACCTACTCCGATACCATCGAGTCTTTCTCAACCTATGCCGGCTCCAGTGAAAGTCAGTTGGGCATCCAAGGTTGCAAGCAATACAGAAGCACAAAAGACGACAGCCAATCATACTTCCACCCAGCAGGAGTCTGATAAGGAATTCGGTACAAATATTCTAAGGCGGGTTACTGAAAAGAAGCCTGAGTTACCTCTAAGAAAAGAGAATAACAGCAATAAAGCAGCAAAACGAAAAAGTACTTACAGCACCATGAACAAAGATGGGTTTTTCCCCGTATATATCAAGGGAACAAGTGGTCTTACTGAGGCTAGTTTAAGAGATGCACTTACCAAGGAATTTGGATCCATACATAAGATCACGCTAGTAGATGCCTTTGCGGTCGTGGATTTCCTCACTCAGAAGACGCAAAATGACGCTTTGGAGAGGCACCAACTACGCATTGATGACAAGGTAATAACCATCGAACGGAAAACTCTTAAGAAGTCACAGTCGCCAACAAGCTCCGCAAACGGTAATATGAATCGAACTCATAAGCGACAACCACCTAAAAAGCGCGAATGAAATTTAACGAATAATTTATCATCGACACGGGTCGAATGTCCATATCAACAACCAATATAGATAAATGTATACTTAAGCCAATGTTTAGAACGAATTTAAAAAAAAATCGAAAAATTAATAATGTACTTTTTAATGTCAGCTTTATTTGATTCTTGATACATGTAGATCTCTGTTTTTTTGTATTGGTATTATTATATTAAGTGGATATGGAATATGCATACTTCATCAAAATTGGATACGGAAAAACTAGCACGTACGGACATCCAAATTAAGGAGACTTCGTGAGCAAACATCAAAAGTGAGCATTTCGTGTAAGCATGAATTTATTGCTTCCATTGTAATATTGATTTTGTTTGTATTATAGGTTCAAGAAGGACATACCTGAGACTCTATGTTGGTTCCTCCAGCCAATTTTGGAATTGCAGAAGAAGGCATCTATAGATGTTCTAAGATAGAAACTTTAAACCTATCGTTTTTGGAAACATTGAATTTAAAAACTATAATTTTTATTGGAGGACAGGTACCTTCTCAGTTTTTTAAAGAGTTCTTCCATAGCACATCGATCAAATGGATAGGAATTAGAATCGCAGATTTTTCTGCGGCTGGAGTACCCAAGGTAAACGCAGACCATCACAAGCAAGGCCATGCATCCTTGAGCCACCAGGGTCGTAAAAGCGTCTCATCCGACGATGCAGGAGATGAACAGTCTAAAGAGCATAAGCCTAAGACAACTAGTGATAAGAAGTACGACATGGAAGCTAGCTACCATCTGTCGGACTCTGACGATCTGATGCTCATAAAGAGTCCCTGCATCGAGAAAACATTATATCACCTTCTAAACAGCGAGATTTACAACCTTTTGCTGGTGGATAGGACATCAATTCTAGTTGGCCTGCTGCGTAAGATACAAAAATGGAACATATCATCGATTATCAACGAATACCGGCTCTTCGCCGGAAAGAACAAGAGTTATTTTGCAGAGACCTTTTTGGAACTGATAGAACTCAATGTTGAGCAGGAAAAAGAGGAGAAAAAAGCATACGAAAGCATGAACAATATCGCCAGTACTGAGTATGCAAGGCTGAGCCCGACGTTCATGAAAAGAAAAACCTCCACGACAGTGGTAGTCAACGAAAAGGACCTGACGGACGCCCCCCAGGTGCCCTCGAGGATGATCCACATGATTGAGCAGGCGGAAAAGCTTGGGGACGAAAGCAAGGACCAGAGTGGCGTGCTAGAGTCGATGAACAGGCCGCCGTCGACCTTGGGTATATTTGGGCATAGGTACAGGCTCGCGTTTGAGCGCAAGGAGAACAACGACTTTGAGTTTTACAAGACGCAGGCGTGGTCAGGGAGCAGACGTGAGCCGAGCTCGCCGCTCGCAGACACGGGCGTGTTTACGATCAAAATTCCGCGGGAATCGCAGCTGCCGGCGTGGTTCAAGCTCAAACGGGACTGCTGGGAACAGGACAATGTAGCCCAGGAGCACAACTTCTATCAAGAACACATATACATCTAGTCACGCAGGCACGCCTATCGTGCTGGAACCAGGTAGCTGTAGGATGGCTTCAAAATGAAAATTCTGTAAGTTTGTACGAAGACTCAGATTCTTCACTCTGTGCGCACCCCGCCGAAGGCACGCCTTCGCGATTGCTCGCCGCGGCCCGTCTCCAGCGGGATACTACCATGCAGAGGCCTTTACAAGCCATTGGTATCAGGGCTTCGTTTACCACGGCCGTCTAGTTTCGTCACAGACATGGAGATAAATTCCCTTTGGTATTTTTCCAAAAGATGAAGAAAACAGATGGGGAAGCGAGGCCTGCAGGAGAAGCCTATATCCTTTTTATACTTTTATTTTTCCAGTGGAAGGTTGGAATATAAAAATTTTCTAGCACAGTGTACGTGAATGCGGGCTGCGGGCACACGAACCGAGGGCACAAGGGCCGAGGCACGGCCGACGCACATGGGCCGAGGGCACACGAGCCGTTGAGAAAGACGAGGAAACGACACTGGCGCGGGCTCAATTGGCTGAATTTACTGCAATGCGCGGGCTCAATTGGCTGAATTTACTGCAATGCGCAGGCTCATTTGGCCGAATTTGCTGCAATACGCAGGCTCATTTGGCTGAATTTGCTGCAATGCACAGGCTCATTTGGCTGAATATGCTGCAATGCACAGGCTCAATTGACTGGGTTCACGAAGATGCCCCAGGTATACCTTTACATAGTTGCTATTACTGTAAAAGACTACTATGTCGCAAGGTCTTGCTTGCTCCTCAAAGACGGGCTGTTTCTGGAGCGCTGCTACTGCTTCACAAGCTCCGAAAGTGTCTTGCGAAAGATAAAACGACACTAGAAGAGACTCTGCTACATCGCTAGGGTTTGACCTGCCAGAATACTCCGCAACGGAGCCGGCGCTCCGCGGCCTTGCGAGAATGCATAATACGTATGTCCCAAGATATTCGAGTAGCTCCCAATTCTGATAGGAGCACCCGTGCTCGGCCAAGCGGCTGGCTGAAGACTACATGCACTTGTGATCCCATGGTTCTATGGTCTGTGCTATGAGCCATCAATGCTACGCCCTTGAGACCTTGTGACGCCTGTCGCGGAGACGGCAGGACCAGCCGAGAAGACGCCACGTTTTGGCGACGCTTGAATTGCCAACGAAGACTCATTCTGCTGGTCTGGACAGCCCATGGCCAGCTACACACACTATATGCGTGTTCGCTTTGTTCCCAGCGGCATTCGCTCGGCCCCAGCGGTTGATTTTTCCGGTGGAAAAGTAGACATTTTCCAGGGGAATTCTGCGGCGCATAACCCAAGCTGGGCACAGATGACTACCGCCCGTTCCGCCAGGTATATAAGAACAACGTCTGGAGCAGTCAATGGCTCGCCTGGTCGGTGCCACCCTCTAGACCGTCAAGGAACAGGCAACCACGAAGAATATATATTGCCTGCAGATATGGGAAAGAGAGTTTTATTGCTAGGATCAGGGTTTGTAGCCAAGCCAGTGGTCGACACGCTGTCGGCCACGGAGGGCATCTCCGTGACGGTGGCCTGCAGAACGCTAGGGAAGGCGCAGGAGCTTGCCGCAGGCACGCGTGCCGGCGCCGTCTCGCTGGACGTGACGCAGGATGCGCAGCTGGACGCCGTGCTCGCCGAGCACGACCTGGTGATCTCGCTGATTCCGTACATCTACCACCCCAACGTCGTGCGCAGCGCGATCCGTCTGAAGAAGGACGTCGTGACGTCGTCGTACATCTCACCGGCGCTGCGCGAGCTGGAGCCCGAGATCAAGAAGGCAGGCATCACCGTGATGAACGAGATCGGCCTCGACCCGGGCATTGACCACCTGTACGCCGTGAAGACGATCGACGAGGTGCACCGCGCGGGCGGCAAGATCAAGTCGTTCCTGTCGTACTGCGGCGGGCTACCGGCCCCCGAGGACTCGGACAACCCGCTGGGCTACAAGTTCTCGTGGTCGTCGCGGGGTGTGCTGCTGGCGCTGAGAAACTCGGCCAAGTACTGGCGCGACGGCCAGATCGAGACCGTGTCGTCGGAGGACCTGATGGCGTCGGCCAAGCCGTACTTCATCTACCCGGGCTTCGCGTTCGTGTGCTACCCTAACAGAGACTCGACGGTCTTCAAGGAGCTGTACCACATCCCAGAGGCTGAGACCGTGATCCGCGGCACGCTGCGGTACCAGGGCTTCCCGGAGTTCGTCAAGGTGCTGGTGGACATGGGGATGCTGCGGGATGAGGAGAATGCGATCTTCCAGAAGCCCGGCAACTGGAACGACGCGCTGCAACAGTACCTGGGCAGCCGCTCGGCGGCCAAGGAGGACCTTGTGGCGGCGATTGACGCCAAGACGCAGTGGAAGTCGCCCGAGGACCGCGAGAGGATCCTGGCGGGGCTGGCATGGCTGGGCCTGCTGGCTGCGACGCCGATCACGCCCCGCGGCAACGCGCTGGACACGCTCTGCGTGCGCCTCGAGGAGCTGATGCAGTACGAGGAGGGTGAGCGCGACATGGTCGCGCTGCAGCACAAGTTCGGCATCGAGTGGGCGGACGGCACCACCGAGGTGCGCACGGCCACGCTCGTGGACTACGGCAAGGTCGGCGGCTACAGCTCGATGGCGGCCACCGTGGGCTACCCGGTAGCGATCGCGACGCGGCTGGTGCTCGAGGGCGCGATCGCGGGCCCCGGCCTGCTGGCGCCCTACTCGCCGGAGATCAACGACCCGATCATGAAGGAGCTGAAGGAGAAGTACGGCATCTGGCTGAAGGAGAAGACGGTTGGATGAGACTGTAGGTTATGTATTGAATCTATAAATTATGAACTGAAGACGCCGAGGCGGCTGAGGGCGAAAGCCCGAGGCCGAGAGCGCCGGTGCATGCCAGGATAAATTTCATTATTGAGATCCTGACATGCTTGAGGTGCCGGTGCGGTATCTGGCTGGAGACGCAGCGGGATCTGCGCAGTTTACGTATACATGAGGATCTATAAATCATGAAACGAGGGGCCAGGGTATGTCGAGAGAACAGGAAAACCTACACTGCGCACTGCATCCTGACGGTTGGGATCGGCTACCATTGGCGCTCTTCCCATCACGAGGACGGCAGGGGCGCAGCAGGGGCACAGCAGGGGCACAGCAGGGGCACAGCAGGGGTTCCGGGTGATATCTGCCGCTGTTGAAGCGCCCAGCTGGGCGTAGCGATTGTAGCATTTCCTTTCTCAGGTTAAACGTCACAGGTTCGATTCTTTATATACTTTTCCTGTATTCTCTTCTTAACTGGAGTAGATAAAGTTATACAAGAAGAACAGAATTTCGTCGCCTTTTATATGCAAGGCTGATAATATAGAACTAAGAATAGCTCTTATAATGTTGGAAGTCTTCCCCACTTTTGTTACAAATAAAAGAGGGGTTGAATGACCTTTTCCTGTTGAAACAGATCTCATACATTCTTTCTCCACTTGTTGATCTTTTGAGGTGTTGGCGGTTAAGTGATAGCTCACACATTCTCTACTTTATTTATTCCTAGATAGGATAATTTATGGTACAGCTCGTGATTAGTAGTTAGCATATGGATAGTATATGCAACAGCGATGACTCCCTCCAGCGCAGGGTCCCGCAGTGGCCAGGCAGAGCTGTGTGGATCAGTGCAGTAGTTCGGCGCTGTGCAGACGGCGGAAGTAAATCAGCGCCTCCCTCGCGGCGGCGGCGGCGGCGGCAGTGAATCAGCGCCTCCCGCACGGCGGCGGCAGTGAATCAGCGCCTCCCTCGCGGCGGCGAGTGGTGTCCCGTGCCGGCTACGACGCCTCATGGCCAGTCGAAGCACGACAGCGCGGCAAGCCCATTGTCCTGGGCGCAAGGCCCAATACGACGGGGACGGAAGTGCAGATAACTGTGCTGTACAGATCCTGCCGCACACACGCAGACGCCGAATGCGAGCGCCAAGCACGCTGGATGTGGAATTCCGGCATGGAGCGCCACTAACGCCCCTCCGCTTCGCTGTGTATGTTCCACTCCCACCGCCTTGGCACAAGATACAGGAGACTTCACCCTCGAAGGCAGCAGAAGGGAAAGCAGTGCTGGCACCGCGCTCCGCTTCCCTGTCTGCTCCACGTTTGCATGCCGCCGCGTGCTTCCGCGGCCGCTCCGCAGCCGCACTGCAGCCGTTCCCTCGCTCACGCTCGGCTCCTCGCTGCCTCGCTCACGCTCCTCGCTTTCCACGGCACTCCCCAACTACTTAAGAAACAAAGCCACCGCGGCCGCGCCGGCCGCGCGACCCCTCCGCCCCAGCGCGCCCCAACACCATGAGCACATCCACCCAGAGCTCGCACCGCCTCTGGAGCAAGTTCCGCTCCTCCACCAAGAGCCTCTCGTCCTCGATCCAGCAGCTGTCGATCCGCGCCGAGGCTGACGGCGACACTCCCTCGGCGACCGTCGTGCACAAGGCGCTGGTCAAGTTCTACCGCACGCAGGAGCCGTTCACGGGCTTCCCCGGCTGGCTGGGCCACAAGGAGGAGTTGCCGGACGAGCAGAAGATCCTGAAGAAGCAGCAGTCGCCGGGCACGTTCCACGGCTTCGGCCACCGCAAGCGCGCGTCCGGCGGCCGCGCGCGCGGCGGGCCCGAGCCCGGCGAGCGCGGCGAGTACCAGTCCGCGGGACTGGCGTTCCAGCAGATCTACGCCGCGGAACCCGCGGGCCGCCAGTCGGTGTCGCCGTCGCCGCCGCCGACCCAGCAGCAGCAGGCGCAGCCGGCCCGCGCAGACTCGCCGCTGGCCTACTCCGCGTCGCCCTCGGCCTCGCCGGGTCCCGCCACGCCCGGCCCGCAGCCCACGCGCACCAACACCTCTTCCTCCATGTCGATGATGCGCGAGCGGCTCAAGCGCCAGAACACGCGGCCGACGCCGGGCCGCGGCTAGCCGGGACACCTCCGCGGCTCCGCGGCTCCGCGGCAGCACAGCGCAGCACAGCGCAGCACAGCGCGGCTCCGCGGCACAGCGGTGGCTCCCCGTACACCTCATAGATACTGTCTATTCCATATACACGTACGTAATCTGTCCTCACAGAATCTCCCGCAGCGGCACGTTCACCGACCCCGCCTCCACCGACTGCGTCTCCGCGCCCGGCTGCTCGAAGTTCAGGTACGAGTGGTCGCCCATCGTCCGCGGCTGGAAAATCACCTTCACCAGGAACACGATCGCAAACAGCGCCGCGATCCCCGCCACAACGCAGTACACCACGCCGAGCGAGATGTTGCGGCCGCCCACGACGCTGTTCGTCGTCAGCACAAACGACTTCGACCCGCCGTACATCGTCACCGGGTAATGCAGCCCGATCGCCATCGTGTACGTGCCGCGCAGCAGCGGCGCCGTCTCGTTCTTCAGCGCCAGCTTGTAGAACGACGGCAGCGCCGCGGTCCGCATCCACACCTGGAACTCCTCCCACGTGTGCAGGTCGGGGATGTTCTCGTCCGTGTACCCGTCCGGGAACCGCGCCGCCCAGTTCGGCGGCGGCACGATCTGCGACGCGTTGTACTGCGTGCGCCGGTACCGGTGGCGGTCCGTGCGCCACGCGATGTGGCGGTTCGACAGCGCGTAGTCCGCGGTGCCGTCCGCGCCCGCCAGCACGGGCGCAAACGTGTCGTTGAACATCGAGTTCGCGATCAGGCCGCACGGATACACCGCGCGGCCGTCCGCAGCCTCGCGCAGCGGGTCACACTTGTCGGTCAGCGCGGACGCGCTGACCGCCGCCCCGTGCAGCTGGTCCATGTCCAGCGACTCCACGTACTTGCGGTGGTTCTGGTAGAAGTTCGTCAGCCGGTAGTACACGTAGACCGGCCGCCGCACGGTGTTCGGCACCTCGAAACGGATCTCGCAGCGCTGCGCGCCGTCGCCGTCCGCCGCCAGCCGCCACGCCGGCCGCTCCGCGACCGGCTTCTTGAAGTGGTACTGCACGTACTTCGCCGGGATCTGCGCGAACGCATCCGCGCTCGCCGCGCTCTCGCACGCGCTGTAGTCCACCACCAGGTTCTGCACATTCGTCGCGCTCACCGTCAGCCCGATGCCGATCGGCGCGAAGATGCACGCCACGAAGATCAGCAGCGGCAGCACGCTCTGCGGCGACAGGATCGGCTGCCACGACTTCAGCCGCTGCTGCCGGAACGCCGTGTTCGGCGGCCGCCGCGACTTCTTCGCGGGCTCGCCCTCGCCGCGCCCCCGCCTCCTGAACAAAAGTCCCATGGCGCGCTCCTGCGGTGCTCTGTGCTCGTTTCGCCCTACCAGGCCTGCAATCGCTCTCTCGAAAACCGTACCAAACTGCAGCTGTCTCCTGCTGCTCGTTGCGCCGTGTTTGCCGTTCTCTGTTGCGCGGACGTGGGCCGGTGCTGTTTGGTGTGTTCTGTTCGGTTGTGTGTTTTTCGCTGCGCACACGCGCTGTTTATATACGGGCGCTCCGCCCGCCGCCAAGGTAAAAATGTCATGTCTAAATATACAACTATGAACCGAAAATGTATGCAACGGCGCGCACGGGCTCTCGGGCGTGCGCGGCCACGGGCTCTCAGGCGTGCGCGGCCACGGCTGCAGCCTGCACGGCGACGCCGTCGCCGCGCCGGCCCTCGGCCACCGTGCCCCGGCTGTGCTTGGCCAGCTGGTTGAGAATGTCCTCGACCTCCGGAACGCCCTTGACGAACGAGAGCTTCGCCGTGTCCAGGTGCCCGTTCCGCAGCATCTTCGAAAACAGAACCGACACACCCCAGCTGTGTGGCTTGTTGACGTTGATCCGCTCCAGCAGGTTGCGCAGCACCAGCTCCTGCACGACCTCCAGCTGGTCCTGCAGCTCCGCAGACGTGAACAGCACCTCCAGCACGTAGATGAACCAGTAGGTGTGGATGTTCGGGTACCGCAGCTGCTCCGCCATGGCCTGGATGACGTGGTACTTCAGCTCAACCGAGCCCTCGCTCAGCAGGCTCGTCAGCAGCGAGCAGTACGACGACTTGGTGTTGAACACCGCGTTCGCAGACGTGCGCTCGTTGTCCAGGCCAACCTCGACCGCAACATGCAGCACCACCGCGCGGATCAGCTTCGTGTTGACCGAGACGTGGTCGTACCCGAGGCCGTTGCGGCGCTCCAGCTCGGAGCCCTGCAGACCGCTCAGAATCGTTCTGAACAGCGAATTGGATGGGATCCGCAGGTAATTGTCCACGGGCTTCTTCAGCGCCCCCAGGTCGTTGACTGGATCGTGGTACACCTCTGGCATCTTCTGGCATTCCTCGATGTCGCCAAGCTCCAGGTTGGCGTTGTACGGGTTGGGGACCATCATCTTGAGAGGAATGGCTGACAGAATGATGTTCTTCAACTGGAAGTACGTGGGGGGTAAATTGTTCATCAACTCGTAGTGGTTGGCAATGAAGAAATCTGGATAGTCGTTTGAGATTCCAAGGAATATCCGGACGGTCCCCTTGTACACAACAGACACGGCGTTGGAGATCACGTTCTTGTTCGTGTACTGGTCGAGGAACTTCAGCAGATCGATGATCAAGAGCATTAGCCGTTCCCAGCCACTCTTGTCAGCCAACCTCAACATCGTTGGCAGGAACATCCTGTGTGACAGAAGCGTCACCCATGCAAATGAGAAACCAGGGAACGCAATTGGCTGCAGAGAGTGCAAGTACTGGGCGAAAATGTTGTAAAATTCTTTGTCGAATAACACCAGCTCTTGTCTTCCCTCCTCATCGGATACCTTGATGAAGTTATGGCCACGCATATTCTCCCACTCAACTAGTATATTCGAGAGCAGTCTGAAGTATGGCCTCTCGTTAAACGTAGTGTCAGTCTCCTCGTGGTCCTTTGAAAACACCAACATAAAAGCCGACAAGAGCAGGTGTAGGTACTGCGATCTCGAGATGGAACTGAAATCTTGCAAGGTGAGTAAAAAGATGAAAAGTTTTCCCAGAGCATCTATAGCTGTGAAAACATCCCCTGTTGGGTCACTCTCCTTGAAAGAGTATATTGATAATTGCAACGAAGATTTGAAAAATTCAAATACATCATCAGTGTTCGAAAGAACACCCTTCTCGAAAAGTTGGCGTACAAAGGCCAAGACAACCTTATCAGTGCTCTCCACTCTCTGTAGAAGTTTTACCCACTCTGTAAACACCAAATAACGCTTCTCCAAGACCGTGACCGCAGTCACGCCTGTCGTTGGTACAGATTTGGATTCTTCATACTCTGTGAAAAATTCCGCGACAGAGGGATCGGCGATGCTGGATAGATGCACAATTGTGTGTACAAAATCCGATTTCATTAAAATTGCATTTTCCGATAACACGGTGTCTTTGATCAGGAGTATGGCGAACTGAACTGCATCTTCCATGTTGTTTTTCATTGCAACAACAAGAACGTTGTCAAGCTCTGATACATTAATCAACTTTACTTCTAGGAGCGACCTAATCACGGCAACATTGAATTTTCTGCTGTCCAAAGCATATACTAGCCACCAAACGACGTCCTTCCTAGCAACAACTGATAGAGCACATAATTTTTCCAATAGAAGTGAAAGAACCTCCCGACATAACGAACTCTCGCTCGTGGCAAATAAACTATTGACAACAGCTTGTGCAACTTTTAGTGCCAATTGATCCTTCTGTGCACTACGTGCAATAAATGTCAAGATCTGAAGAATAATATCAGTTATGGCGTTCTGTTCCCCTAATTCGTTTAATGTATTCTTCTCTGCATTCTCTTTGATCTGAACAACCAAGCCATCAATCAGATTAACAAGAACACGATGATTCTGTTCAAGCTCTGTTTGGACCGTGGCGATCTGTGGCATTGTTTGTCCTGTTTGAGATCCAACCGATGGCATATCTTGTTGAAGGCGTGAAACCTGTTGATTTGTTTGCTGTAATGGAGTTTGCTGAGGAGCCTGCGTAGGCATATTTTGTGTTTGACTATTCGCTTGTTGATTGAAACCCATCAAAATGCCTTTATCGATATTAGGGCTAAAGTTTCCAAAACCTTCATATACGGTGAACTGTTGAGGCGTGACTCCGTTTGCTTTCAAGCCTAGTGGATCAGGCAAGTTCAGTGAATAAGGATTGGTATTCTGCGTTAAGAATGGCTGATCTGCTCTTCTCTCTTTATGATATCTCCGTATGGCGATAGGTTGAATTAGCTGTTCACCAATATCTTGGGTAGCTTTATCCATAGCAGCCTTTTCGATTATTCCTAACACCAGGCCAATATTGTCGTTGATTGCAGTATCTAATTCTTCTATAGGAGACCCAGGAGCATTCATCAAGTTGGGTGCTAGGGACTGTGTTGTTGATCTAATGCCATCTCTTAATAATTCAATTGACGTTGCTCTGGCTAAACTCTGGGAAAGATGGCCTACCATATTGACTGCAGCTGCTTTTAGCTTCATCTCGTCAACTTCGGTTGCAAAATCTTTTGAAATTATTTTCATTGTGGTGATGACCGCGATGCTGGATGATTTTTCTACTGCAGGGAGTAGTATTTCTCTAACTGATTTTGCAATAGCCATTTGGAAAACTCTTTTGAGGTCAGGATGTGTCACAAATATAGTAGAGCCTAATAAATTGCTGAAGGGATTTTCATTAACAGATGCGTTTTCCATTGGAGTTGGCACTTGATTATTCAGAGGTAGCATATTATTAGGAACTCTCTGTTGTGGGCGCTGTTGAGATATTACAACCTGCTGATGATATTGCTGCATCAATAGCATCTGTCTTCTTTGTTCAGTTTGCTGCTGTTCTATTGTCATCTTACTGATATTACCTGCTAACTCTTCTTCAATATCTGGTACATTCAAGAAGGCTGTAGGTTCGATGTCTTCTATGTTCAAATGGAAAGACTTCAAGAGGACCTCAAATTCAAAGGTAAGACTCAATTTCCAGTTGCTCTTCTTATTGAACTCTGCTAAAACTCGTAAGATTCCTAAAGTCCAGGCATTAGGTGGTCTGAAAATCTTTGACGAAACGGCTCCCTGTAGGATCTTTGCGACAAACGGTACAACTACCTCGAGTCTATTGTGATGGTAAGCATCCAATAATAATTCTCTAAATGCAATGGTTTTATGGAATATGGGTCTGTCAATTGCAAGTGTAATTGCCCCTAACCATTGCGCTAGATTTTTCAGCTGTGTTTTATCGATAGCCTGGATATCTGCGGTAGATAGTAAAGAATGCAATTGTCTATTGGTGACGTTCGTCATGAAATCATAGAGTAGATCTTTGTCAATAGCAGTTAGTATTCTACTGTATAATTTGTGGTAGTTTGGTTCGGTTCTGGCTCTCTGGTTTACCAGATAGTTTGAAAACCATGCAAAATAGTTTGGTAAAAGGTGATCTTTTAAGTCTGTAATTTTCTTATCAAAATTGTCCATTGTCATATTATTTACGACAAATAGAATCTTTTCTATGACTTCTTTTGGTGGGTTCTCTTGGTGCATCTGTGTATCAATCCCTTCGACGTTGAAATACTTAATATTTAAGGTCTCCTTTGTTTCGGAGGTAGGATCAGTAAACGTTGACATCTTTCTTTCTGCTAAGGTGGCTGCCTCTACCACAGACTGGTAGACTTGAGGTTGGCTTTGTAACCCCTCGACTTGATCAAGTAGGTCCTTACAATAGTGCGGATAATCAGATAGTCTCATTTTGAAGGCATAAACTGCCTGAACAGCAAACTTGAACATTTTGGAACCAGGACCTTCTTTGGCAAAGTTTAAAATAATTCTGAAAGCAACATCTAGAACAAACCCTCTCAGTAGTTGAAAGAGAATCATCGATCCAAATAAAACAGAAGTGGTAGCTAATGCATCCAATGGATAATCCCTGAAAAAACTAGATTCAGCAATAATAGCATGTGTCATACAGGCAAACATGTCCTGATCTCTAGGGCTATCACTATCTCTTAATTTTCTAAGAATGTCAATTATATCCTTGATCGCCAAATCACCACTGTACATTTGTTGCAAGTACTCTTGCATTTCGTGTTCTATATCTGTGTTTATTGGTACTAAATCCCCATTTGACAAAATTGCCTGGTCATGATGAAACCCGAAGTTGATTAATCTAGGAAATGATATTATCAAAGAAAATTCTAAACTTTCGAATCTAATTCTGTTTTCGTCATTCAATGGGGCATTCATCAATGCTTTGATAAGGAAATGCAGGGCAGGAAGATCGAATACTTTGGATAGTCTGAAATTAATGTTCTTATCGGTCATTTTCGTCTGAGCATCCAAATTTTCTAGAATTATTTTGGCAGTTTCATTAGTCAACTTTTCTTCTATAAACTGTTCAAACCCTGTCCAACCAACTTTACGGGCACTAGGTAATATTTTGAAAGCATCTTCAAAAGGAAGCTTATTTATCAAAAATTTCAGTTTGTTCTCATCTGCCAGAATCTTGACGAAGTTTGCAATAGGTAGATTATCTTTGCCGATGATAATTTTAGTAACATCAATGATTCTATCATTATCTGGCAGTTTTCTTATGAGTTCTGCTAATGTCATAGGAGATTTTTCAAAAACTTGAACCAAAAATGTGACCAAAATTTCATTTATTATTTCCTTATTTTCCACTATCAATGTGAAGCGCTTCATATCGGAAATTAATGCAAATGTCAACAATTCAGGAACCATATTGAAGTCTTCAAAGAAGCACTCCTGATAATAAGGTAGCATCGGATTGTTGCTCAACTCATCTCTTAATAAAAACAATTCCAAATCAAGGTCTGCTATCGATAGTAAATACAGTAGTGATTGCTTGGAATTTGGGATAATGTCTGTAACCTTCTTCATCCCGGGAACAATTAAAAGGTCAAAAAGCCCTTGCTGAACAGACCATTTGTGTAATATATATGCCATTTCCAGTTTGAATGTCAACTTCCAATCACAGGCAAAAAACTGGTCAATTTGAATGCCGTTTTTTAAAGATGCAAAAAGTTGACTAAGAGAAGCGCTGGTGGGCTTCATTGGTGTGCTTAGGAAATATTTTGTTGACATTAAGTTGAAAACTCTGTTCCAGTCTATTACCCCATTCTCTAGTTTGTCAAAAGCCTTGGAAAACTGAACTCCACGTTCGGTAGCCTCTGCTGGCAAAGTTGGTGTAAACCAACTTGAGGCGACATCATTCTGTACATTTTGAGAACCCGGTGACAGTATTTCCGATGACAGTAATGCTACTATATCGTTCAATGTCTCGCCCTCCAGTGAACATAGAACATCGGTTAAGTTTGATTCTATCGACTCTGGTGTGGATTGGGTTAACAGGTCTTGCAGTATTTTTGGGTTATTCATGTTTCTATAATGGTGCTTTTCAATGGCAGCAATTGTGTCCTCTGGGAATAACGCTTCGAGTATATGAGGGTTTCTTTCCCTGAATATTGGTTCCAAATCCTTAAATTCTGTGTCCAGTTTTTCCAAGAATGTCTCGTTTTCAAAGACTTCTTCCTTTAATGTTTGCAGGACACTTGTTAGTTTGTTGGTAATGTTGTCAATTAATTCAGCTAGTAGTCTGTGAATTAAGTTTTCTTTTGGGTTTAATGCTTGGTTCTTTTTGATATCGTCGATGCAAAGCACTAAGAGTTTCCGCCAGTATCTAATGTACACTTCTATCGAACTATTTTCTAGCAGATATTGAATATGATCAGAAACAAATTTGTAGTTTGATTCTTCAAGTTCAGTAATTGATAGATTTATTTGTGCAACAACTATCTGTATGGCTTCTTTTTCTTCCTCAGATATGCTTCTCTTATTGTCAGGTGTCACAGGTTTTTTTTTCGCGACGGAGTTTGTTGATTCCATATACTCAATCTACCCGATATAAGATATCTATGTTACAATTGTCTCAAATGCAGATCAAAGTTCAAGGTCTGATCTAGATTGTTTATCACGAAGTGTTTCGCACCCTTCAACAACAAATTGATTTCAATGCTCTTTATTTTCTTTGCCCCCTTTGCTCAGAAAAAATTTTCCCAGTTCAATAGTGTTCACGTGATTTTGAGCTCTTACTATTGAGATGAATTACGCTTTAATACGCCAAGACTTGATGCGGGCCCTATTGGCAATGCATCTAGAGGAACTAATATATGCAAAAAAATGGTTAATTGTGATATCTAAATTAATATATATGGCCAAGCAACCTTTCATTAGTAGATTTTTTAAGCCTGTGTCGAATGAAGGTCAGAATAAGATTGATACCAATTCAACTGGAAAGGCTAAGGCATCGGTAAAGACGAAGGCACAGGAGCCGAAAAAGTTGCCAATTTCATCAAAAATCGATAACGTTGTCTATGAGTACATTGCATCCAATGATGATGAAGTAACTAAGGAAACCAAAAGAGCGAAGCAAGATGCTGATAGTGACGTAGCTGAGAGGCCTGCTAAAAAATCAAGACTAAATTTAACCCCATTAGATCAACAGGTAAAAGCATTGAAACTAGAAAATCTGGACAAATTATTGGTTGTGAGGGTGGGTTACAAGTACAAATGTTTTGCCGAAGATGCAGTCGCTGCAAGTAAGATACTGCATATCAAGCTGATTCCTGGAAAATTAACGATTGAGGAGACAAATCCCCAAGACAAAGACCACAAGCAATTTGCATATTGTTCTTTCCCTGATATGAGATTGAATGTCCATTTGGAGCGCCTTGTGCTTCATAACTTGAAGGTCGCAGTTGTAGAGCAATCTGAGACAAGTGCCATCAAAAAGTACTCATCGAGTTCTAACAGCTCTCAGGTTTTCGAAAGGAAAATTACCAATGTCTTTACTAAAGCAACTTTTGGAGTTAATAACTCGTTCAACATTTCTTCGAAAAACATTTTGGGCAACTATGCTAGCATCTGGAGTTTTCATATTGTTAAAAATAAACCAACTACAGATTCCTGCGTTTTCTACATCGTTTCCATTAATTTGAACAGTGGTGAAATTTTATATGAGGAATTTCAGGATAATACGAATAACTTGAGAGAATTGGATACCCGACGGAGTTACTTGAATCCTACTGAAATTGTAGTCTTTACTGAATTACCTGCCAATGTTAAAAAGTATTTCTCAAAGCACAATTGTGAAATTACAATTCAAAAATTGCCTATAACGCACGATACTGATCTTGCGAGTATAACAGAATCGCTGCCGTTATCGAAGGAGTTGATACAAACAGTCCAAGTACTTTACGAGTACCTTAAAGAGTATCAAAATCAACAGGCGTTGATTATCAAATCTAATTACAAACCTTTTCATTCTAAGGGGAGAGTTGTTTTAGATTCTAATACAATTGAGAACTTGGATCTATTTGCTAATAATGAGGGTAAGGGATCTTTATTCTGGATTATCGATCACACAAGAACGCCTTTTGGTATGAGAAAACTACGAGAATGGCTTCTGAAACCGCTCATGGATGTGAAACAAATATCAGAGAGATTAGATGCAGTAACATGTATGATAAATGGTGTGAATAATATATTTTTTGAAGCTTTCAACCAAATGTTGAAGAGTACTCCTGATTTACTGCGTATTCTGAACAGAATTACCTACGGTCAAACTTCTAGAAAGGAGATTTACCTTTTTCTAAAACAAATACTGAATATCTTCGAACATTTGGAGCTTCATAATATGTATGTCGAAAATGAAATATTGTCGGAAAAAGGAAGCATTCGCAAAAGTTCTTCTTTGCTGTTCAAACTAATCAATTCAATAAAAGATAGTTTCAACGGCATCGATATTAGAAAATTATTGTCCATGATAAATGTGTCAGCAGCGTTAGAAAAAGATTATGAAAAGCAAGTAGTTGGCTTTCTGAACCTGAATAACTACGACAATTCAGAACAAATTTTACACAGATTACGGGAAATCGATTCTATCAAATATGATCTTGGAGTTGAACTGGATAATATTCGCAAACTATTAAAGAAACCTCATTTAGCATACAAAAACGAAGTGGAATACCTGATTGAGGTTAGAAATACACAGGTTAAGAATTTGCCAGATAATTGGGTGAAAATGAATTCAACACAGGCTGTTAGTAGATTTCGAACACCAGAGACCATGAAATTGGTAGATTTGCTTCAATATCAAAAAGATTTATTGGTTCAAGAATCAGAGATTGAGTACGCCCGGTATCTGAAAAAAATCAAAAATGTTTACTCTAACCTACAGCAAATAATTGAAAGTATTTCAGAATACGATTGCATTGTCTCATTGGCTGCTGTTTCTTGTAATAAAGATTACTGTAAACCAGAATTTACTGCTGAAATGCAATTCGTAGAGGCAATTGAGTCAAGAAATCCGATTATAGAATCCTTAGACGTTAATTATGTTTCAAACGACATAAAACTGTCGAAAAAAGCTGGGAAAATAATGATTTTAACCGGTCCTAATATGGGAGGAAAATCTTCCATAATAAGGCAAATGGCATTACTCATTGTACTTGCCCAAATGGGCTCTTATGTTCCTGCGAATAAGTTTAAAATTAGTATCTTTGATCAAATTTTAACCAGGATCGGGGCGAGCGACAACATCCTAAGCGGGGCCTCTACCTTTAAAGTTGAAATGATGGAAGTTCTTCATATTTTGAAAAAGTCAACCCCTCAATCTCTCTTATTATTAGATGAAGTTGGAAGGGGAACGTCTACTGTTGACGGCAAGGCAATATCATTTGCTTTGATCAAATATTTTGACCTGATGAACGATTGTCCACTCATTCTATTTACGACACATTATCAATTATTGACGACTTATAAGTCACCAAATGTTTGCATGTTTTATATGGACTTTATTGAACAGCAGAACCAAGGAGAAAATTGGGCAACTGTTGTTTTTCTTTACAAAATGCGACCCGGTGTTGCTAATAATTCATACGGTCTTAATGTTGCTAAATTAGCGAGCATTGATCCAAATATTATTAATAGAGCATTTGAACTTTCGGAGAGGATGAAAGATGAAGATTTACTGGGTGAACACGAATGTTTGTTTCTTAATTTGAAGCAGCATTTGAAATATTCTTCGGATTCTCCTAGGAAGAAATTAATAGATTTACTAAATTTGAATATTCCAACAGAGCAATGAAATATTTCACTCGTGTTATGTCATTTTTATGTACTATAGATGGTTTTAAAAATAGTGATTAAAAAGTCACTTCATTTTAACAGCGTGCGGAATATGAACTAGATAATACTTAGTAATATAGTCATTTACCGTTTAAAAAACCCTTTGTGACTATTACTCCTTGATCTGTTCGAATTTGGAGTGTAAGATATTTTTCCGTAAGAATTGTTATCACCATAAATCAAGGAATTATTATCCTGTTTCATTAAACTCATAGAATTGAAATCGTGAAATGGGTCATCTTCAGACAGCTCATCATCATTCTCAACCGGTTCTTCGAACATTATACGTTCTTGTTCGTCTACTGTAGCTGTCTTGGAGTTTTTACCATTATTTTTATTCTTGTTGGATGATAATTTCGTAAAATCATATCCATCCTCAGTCAAAACAGGTATTAGCGGAGGTTCCTGATTTCTTAGCAAAGACCACTGTACCCGCTTAAAAAACGGATGTCGTTTTATATCTGCAGCTCCCATCTTAGACCCCAACCTTTTCGATTCGTTTTTTATCAATAACTTCTTTATCAAGTCCTTGCATGATCTTGTTATTTCATTGTTATTAGGGAATGTGACCTCGTTCTTCAAAATGTTGCAAAACGTTTCGTTAGTATTATCACCTTTGAAAGGTGTAAATCCAAATAACATCTCATAAATAAGAATCCCTAATGTCCACCAATCGACAGCAGCTGTATGGCCACTACCTCGGATAACCTCGGGTGCAATATATTCCTCTGTTCCCACAAAGGAATTTGTTCTGAATCCATCTGAACATATTTTTGTATCTACCATCGTAGACTGAGCAGACCCCTTTATTACGGGCTTTTTGGCATCCTTGGCTTGGATTGATAGATCAAAATCCGAAAGCATGATATGGCCTGACCGATGCAATAAGATATTCTCTGGTTTCAAGTCTCTGTAAATGAACCCCATTAAGTGAAGATACTCAAGTGCTGCTGTTACTTCAGAAGCATAAAATCTCGAGTCTTCCTCACTAATACATTTGGTTTTCCTTGTTTGCAATGCTCTGAAAAATTCTCCTCCCATGCAGTACTCCATGCAAAGGTAAAGATAATCTTCTGATTGAAATGAATGGTATAATGTTACAATGAAAGGGTGATTACTAGTGGCCAAAATCTCCTGTTCTGCCAGTATACGTTTGATTTTCTTCCTCTTTATCATTTCTGCCTTGCTGAAGATTTTTAGAGCATACAACCTGTTGGTTTTCTTTTCCTTCACCAAATAAACCTTGCCGACATCGCCTTGACCTAGCAATCTTATCTTTTCAAATGATTGTGGACCCACCACTATATCTTGAAACTTATTACTGAAAGACTTGTTTCTAAGCCTTTTAGATCTTCTAGGCTCCGGTAAATCAAACGATTTACTAACTCCTCCATGTATATACTCCATGTGGGGTGAAGGGGTCATAGATGTTTTCATCTTACTTTGAGTAGGTGATGAGCTTGTTGATGAATCTGTGTCCTTCAATGTATCTGGGACTGAGGACGCCCTCCTTAAGACTGGTTTTTCTTGAAGTTTTATTTCTGGCTTCTCATGTTTCTTCTTTTTGCGAATTGAATCTTTCTTCGAAAACTTCGACAGTAGCTTTGTTGTTGTGCTTCCAGTAGAAACAGAGCTATCATCCATGTTAACATCTACATCAACCACGATTGCTGGGAAAGGTGGTTGGCCCAGATCTTTATTCAAGTAATCAGACTCTAAGTTATTAAGTGACGTTGAGGGAATGTTGTTGTTCACAACACTACTATGTTTTTCTTCTGTTGTATAAAATTCATTAACTTCTTCATTTTCTTTGATCTCATTCAATGATGTATTGCTTAAATTCCGATGTTCCTTTTGGATGTTAGAGGAGCCTGGTGGTGGTGTCGGTGACAAAAATTCATGGGAACTGACTTTAGTTGTTGTAGAATTGAAACTGTTTTCGAATTCGTTATTTGATAATGCATGAGGAGGTATGTCCTGGTACAAAAAGTATGGGTTACTGTTTCTGGCCGTGTTGACAATATCCTTCTCATTCCTAAACGGATTTGAACTTCTTTGGTTACTCACTCTAATGCTATTGATATTGGTGGAATTTCCGTGAGATGAGTCCATATGGCTCGGCATGACAGGCGTTGAAGGTGATCGTTTTCTATTGGTCAAGTTATTTTGAAGTTTTGTAGTTGGATTTGACTTTGTTGAATCAGTTTCGGAAGGGCTCCAGCCGTGTTCTATTGTATGAGCCACCTGTGGAGACCGAGGAATAGGTTCCCTGATAAAATCACGAATCTCCTGCTCTTCATCAGAATCATCAGAAATTTTGACCACTTCCGGAAATTCGCTAAGATCACCAAATTCAGGAGAGTTAACCCCAAGTGGACTAAAAGGCCGTACGGAGGGCTGTGTTGTAACTTGGATTTTACTTGGTTCTAGAACAGGTACGAGTGTCTGATTCGGACTCTCCGCGGCGTCGCTGCTATTATTACTGTTCGTGCTATTGTTGCCGTGAAAGATGTTCATGATTTTAGAAAATCTCGATGTCTGGCCATTGCCGCCGCCAATAACATCGTCTGTAGCCTTCCTGTCTCTATCGCTTGCGCTCCCTTGTACTTTAATAGTAAGAGCTTCCTCCTCAGTTGGCTTTAACCCCAGATTATTAGCATCACGTGTGTCTTGCGAATTAATACTGGAGTTGCTTGTATTAGTGCTGGTATTGTTGCTGCCTAGAGTTGCAGAGGTCGTGGTTCTTCTGAAAGATTTGGGGATGAACTTCGAAAATGAAACGCTCCTGCTCCTGTCATTTGCCAAAGTGGAACGTGTGTGGGGTTCTAATTGGTCATCTGTCATTTTCTAAACCGTTTCTTACCTGGAGAGGGGCCGCTCGTTAAATCTTTCGTGTCCTTGTTCTATGATTCG
The DNA here is from genome assembly GCA_030705145.1 of Hagleromyces aurorensis. Lineage (NCBI taxonomy): Eukaryota > Fungi > Ascomycota > Saccharomycetes > Saccharomycetales > Saccharomycetaceae > Hagleromyces > Hagleromyces aurorensis. The sequence goes on along the minus strand of JANIWU010000004.1, from coordinate 37,924 downwards.
TCTCAGCAAAGACGAAACACTTGCTATTCTCGTATTGGAATATCGAGTAAAACCGAATACGTTTCTGCTATGCTAATGCTCTTGAACCTGTACCTCTTGGCAAGGAAGACACTTCGACTTTCTTTGAAAAAAACTCGCAAAATCAATCCCCGGCTCTGCGGACAAACGCTGATGTTCTATCTATCCTGTCGTAGATGGCTATTGTTAAAATTCAACAGAACCTGGATACTGCCATGAAGTGGTTCAGTAGCTTCGCACTTCAAATTATTTTTTGTCTACTGTATATTATTTCTCCTAAAAGTTGCATTATGCAATATTTTTTTCTTACTAACAAGGGATTGTAATATTATACAGGCCCTAAGCCGGTAAACACTGACCATTCTCAGCACCAAAGAACAGGTGGAAAAAATGGAAATGCACACCATCTCAAGCATGAAACCCCAATATCGTTGAACTAGATATGATACAGATGATTATTTAGGAATAATTCAATATAAATGAGTTTCCTTTTCCTACGCTTTGCAGCAGACTTCCGTCCCAGGTTAAGCCAGGTGTGGAGGGAGCAGTAGGTTTGGTATACCGTTCTTGATGTAGTATACATGTCCGCAATTTCTACATCTCATCTCGCCCTCTTGAATAGATGTCTGGATAAGCAGCGAATGCAAGTCTGTAAGGACTGCCATTTCGTCATCTGTGAGTGCATCTACTGAGGAAGAGTCCAGTGATGGTTTTATCTTTGGTAAAGAGTCGTTTCCCAGGTCGGTGGCGACACGACTGATTGCATCCCAATCTACCCGATCGAGAATATTAATCAAAAACTCTGGGTTAAACTCTATGCTGTCGTCCCGTACCAATTTGCATTTGCTTCCATCGAACTGTAGTGGGAAATTGTCGTTGCTGGTATCACAGGCTTTGACGGAGCATTTGAGAAAGTTTGTGGTGAGAAACTTCATGGTCGAACGATCGGATGTCTGAGGTATCTACTACTTTCAGACTCGAGGTAACAAGCGGACTCTACTAGCGGTAAAAAGCCTTCTGGCAGATCTCATCGGTTAACCGGTAAACGCTAAAAATTTGTACGTTCCTCTGCAGTGTTACGTACAATGTGATAAAATTTGAGTATCGTCTATTATCTTGTTACTATGCGGTCTATTTACACGGTGTTGCCATTGTGGCTGGTTCATTGAGTTTTTGAATATGTTCTAACCGAGATGCTTTGTCAATCTCCTGCCAAGCTGAAATCATCTTAAGAAGCTCTACCGCATGTGGGTTTTCCTTTACCAAGTGAAAGCACTGGGTGCGGTCCTTTCTCAACATAAGGTCGTCGAGGAGAGCACGTTGAAAATCACATGGTAGCATGATCCGGACACTTGGCTTATGTGATATTGGGTTATCTTCCAATATGCAGTCTTTTTTTATCATCGAAATGAGGCGAATTATCTCATTATAGTGAGGCTTCCCATCTTCCTTCAACTGCACAAATCCTTGCAAAACATCCAGGATTGTGTCGAATGAGGCATGTCGTACTAGTAATTGCGGTTGGGTTGGGAAAAATGCCTTTGTCTGCAGATTGTTAGGGTTTGTCAGAATTGATGAGTATTTCAAAAATAAGTCTTCGTTTTGTCGGCAATCATTAATGATCTCTCGGTAAAATGGCTCAGCTGAGTCCTGGAAGCGATTCTTGAAAAGATATATGTTATCCCAGAGCCACATTTGCAGCAACTCCTTTAGGTCCGGATGCTGTGTTAGATTGTAAACTCTTCTAAAGTCCTGGATCGTCACAAGGTCTTTCAAGTATAAATCAAAGCAAACTACTTGGAGCTGAGCAGGATAGGACTTCCAGTTCGGCAGGTGAAATTTCTGAGCTTTCGTCAGGTCCTCAAAAATCGCTCTGAACTCATTTCCCCATTTTCTATAAAATACTCTTGGTACGACGCGTGTGTTTTTAGTTTGGGGAGCATCTAGCATTTCCAATGTTTCATCCCATTCATTCGATACGCCTTTGCGGTCGTTCCTGATTACATCTTTGACTAGACTGTAGGAATAGAGAAGATGAAATAGCGACATCTTTGCCATTTGCTCATTTTGGCTTGCCATTTTGGCCCGACTCGGAAGTAGTAACTGATCGGCGTCATATAGATCGTCCATTTCGTGAGCATATTCTCTTTCGACTTTCTGTGATTTCAACGAAACGGCTTCTGGCGCTGGGCTTTCGAACTGGGCCTCCCAGTTCTCTTGCTCGGGCAAAGAGGTGTCACTTGCACTGTTTTCAACTGATGATGGCAAGCCAAGAGTCCGTTCATTTTTGGCTCCCAACATCCACATCACATGCCCCTCCATGTCTGCATCAAATAGCTTTTCTTTCAGCACCTGTTCTCTGTTTCTAGTCGCGAGAGTGTTATATGTGACGATGCCGGCAAACGTTACAATGTTGGTGGTAACAAACATGACATTGCCCGGGGCATTAAAGTATATCCACAGCGTTCTCAGCATTCTGTCTTGTTTGAGCACTAACCCAGATCTATTCGGCAAAAGTCTGAGTACGTTCATGGATGCCAGTCTGGAGTATCTCCTCCTGACCATACCCTTGAATCTATACATCCTTGCAGAAATGAGAAATGTCGTGAAGCATGAATGCTGCTTTCGGACGCAGGTCAGTATTCAAATGGATAAATTGATGGATCTGTATATTTATTCACACGTTTGTCCTACTGAAGATAGCGCCCAGCCTGACATCTTCATCCGTGTAAACGGGCTTTCTTGCATGCTTAAATTGGCCGTTTATTAGTGGGATACTGCGAACGAGTTAGAGATCTAATTCCTGATGATCATCAAAGACGACAGTTACCCCAGAACTTTTTCGGACACTTAGCCTGTAGAAGGTAAATATAGATAAGGTATATCCGGACAACTTTTTTGGCAGCTTTGAGATGTGAAAATTTCTAACTAATCCGGACAGTGTTGGCCACACTTGTCCGGATATTTGTTTCATTAGAACCAATATAAAGATCAAACAAGGGCCCAATACATTGATGTGCATGCTCTGCTGTAAGCCCAATTGCTGAGGATTAGCCACCATAAATATGTTGTATCTGGCAGTAAATGGAAGATTCTCAGATAATATCAAGAGAATCTTTCCGAATGACTCGGAAAGTAAGCCAGCAGAGTATGCGTTCGATCTTGTATGTACAAGTTGCAGAGAACAGCACGATGCACCAGTAACTATAAATCGTTTCGAGACCTACCCAATGGCGGGAAGTAGAGGCGAAGCGTCTTTTGTAATGAAGTGCAAGTTTTGTGGAAAGGATTGCTCCATCAGTATGTCCGACTTCGAAGATGGCCTTTACGGCGAGGAGCACGCCGAAGAAGTCTCCAAGCAGCGCAAGGACGCTCGCAAGAAGCATGGGCTGAGGGAATTGGGTCGTGACAAGGCTGCAATTCTACAATTTGACTGCAGAGGATGTGAGATCGTAAAATTCCATCCCTCGAGCGTGGAGTTCATAGCGGAATTGAACTCCGGAAAAACCATGGAATTTAAGTTGGAAGATGATAACGAATGGTACGATTACGATGAGGACGCAGAAGAAGAAGTTTCTGTCACGGATTTGGAGTTTACGATTGTAAAAGGTAAGTAAACCAGCAGTATGCACTGCAGGTGGAATAAAACTTAATTGAGTTTTTGTCTCCATCTAATATAAATTTATTTAACATATAGAGATAGAAACGGGTATCATTAACTCAAAAACAACATGTCTCTATATTCGGTGAGCGTTGAACAAATTGAAAACGGCAAATTAGTAAAGTTAGAAATTTTCTGGACGAACGTAGAATCTATTATCCTATTGGGAGTGGCAGACTATTACATCACCAACTCAGATAAAAATGAAAAAGAACAAAACTGTGCTAGCAACGCTGAAAATGTATTTCGCATTTAGTTGCTGAGCACCAGCTTTTTGTGTAATGAGAGGTTGGATAGTGTGTTCTATTTCTTCTCTCTGAGCAAATTCTTGATCGCCCATCTGGAAACCGTCGAAGAGCGAGGATTGTCCCAGACTTCTTTCTTCAACATTGACGGTCTCAGCATCTCTCTTTCCGTAGTGGAATGGACGTCTACCGTGACGACCATGGTGTCTTGGCATCTCACTAGTCACCGTTACACAGTCTGTCGTGTAAACAACCTTTGTCTTGTGTGATGTAATTGTCGTTTCTGAAACATCTGTTTGGTAAACAGTAACTGTCGATGGAACTGTAACGGTTACAACAGGAGTCACATACGTTGTATCTGTGCCGCAAACGCAATCGGACGTAGATTTGGATGAAATGCTTTCTGATTTGCTAGAAGGAATAGTAGAACTTGATACACCAGTTGAACTAGAAGGACCAGTGGAGGTAGAGTGACCTGTAGAGCTCGATGGACCGGTGGAGCTAGAAGGACCAGTGGAGCTAGATGGGCCAGTTGAGCTGGATGGGCCAGTAGAGCTGGAAGGACCAGTAGATGTGGATGGGCCAGTGGAGCTGGATGGACCAGTAGATGTGGATGGGCCACTAGAGCTCGATGGGCCTGTTGAACTGGAAGGGCCGGTGGAGCTGGATGGACCAGTAGAGCTAGATGGGCCAATTGAGCTAGATGGGCCTGTAGAGCTTGATGGGCCAGTTGAGCTGGAAGGACCAGTAGAGCTAGATGGCCCTGTTGAGCTTGATGGACCAGTGGAGCTGGAAGGACCAGTAGAGCTAGATGGCCCTGTTGAGCTTGATGGACCAGTAGAACTAGATGGGCCTGTTGAACTGGATGGACCGGTGGAGCTGGATGGACCAGTGGAGCTAGAAGGACCAGTGGAGCTTGACTTGCCAGTAGAGCTTGACTTGCCAGTTGAGCTAGATGGGCCTGTAGAGCTTGATGGGCCTGTCGAGCTTGATAGGCTAGTTGAGTCACTTGGCTCCACGGAGCTAGATGGACTTGTAGAGCTTGATGGGGCAGTAGAGCTAGATGGACTGGTGGAGCTGGAAGGACCAGTGGAGCTTGATGGCCCTGTTGAACTGGAAGGACCGGTGGAGCTTGATTGGCCAGTGGAGCTGGATGGACCAGTAGATGTGGATGGGCCACTAGAGCTCGATGGGCCTGTTGAACTGGAAGGACCGGTGGAGCTAGAAGGACCAGTGGAGGTAGAGTGACCTGTAGAGCTCGATGGACCGGTGGAGCTAGAAGGACCAGTGGAGCTGGATGGGCCAGTAGAGCTGGATGGGCCAGTAGAGCTGGAAGGACCAGTAGAGCTGGAAGGACCAGTAGAGCTGGATGGGCCAGTAGAGCTGGATGGGCCAGTAGAGCTGGATGGACCAGTAGAGCTGGATGGACCAGTAGAGCTGGATGGACCGGTGGAACTTGATAGACTAGTCGAGTCACTTGGCTTCAAGGAGGTTGATGGACCAGTCGAGCTTGATGGGCTGGTGGAACTTGATGGTGCAGTAGAACTGGTACATGGAACTGATGTACTTGTCGAAGAAATATAGTTTGAAGATGAGGAGGGACTTATCTGCGAACTCGAAGATGGAGGAGGCAACGAAGAAGACGTGATTGGTATTGATGATGTTGACGTTGCCGTAGAACTGGTAACAGTCCAAGGAGGACAAAAGGTTGGTCCGTAGGAGTATGTTTCACAACACCATGTTTTAGACCACCAATAGAATCTTTTAGTCACACAGGTAGTTATGTCAATTATAGCGGTAGTACACTGTTCGGTGGTTGGCTCACAGTCAGGATCGTAATCATTATTGTAATGGTCGTGACGCCACCACCAATTCTTGTAATACCAGTGTTTTTGTTGAACTGCTGCTGTGACGCTTATAAGATTATCGTCAGATCCGCTCAAGCCTTGGGGAATTTCAGATGCTAGCGAGTTGACATTTGCAGATGAGTAAGTGTTAATGTCCGCGAAATCACCCTGATCGATGAGATTATTCATCTCTTCTGGGTCAACAAATTCCATATCACCATTGGCTAAAAATTCATTCCATGCAGCCTCGGCTTCAGGTGGAATTGAAGTTGGGACATCCAAAGTAACCGTTCTAACGGATGGGGCACCAGTTATAGTATTACTGAAAGTATACTCTTCTTTGACAGATAAATTCTCTTGCGCCAAAGAAGTGTATCCGTAAAGGACAGTTGTAATCAAAGCGAGCGATTGGAGTTGCATCTCCTGTTTTTTTTTTATTTTTCAACCTCACCTTGGCGGTTAGAATCAGTCTTGGAGTTTTAAACCTTCATCTGAATAAGCCAAGTGAAAATATAACTACGATTCGATTGCCTAAACATCTGTAATTTGATCTCACTTTTATACTTCATAAAATTGGATGGATTACACTCTTAAGTTTCATATTTGCAATATTTTTTATTGCCAGATGAAAGTATCAGCACGTCTGTTCGGTCTGGCCGCTTCCAGTAAACAGTTAAAGATTGGCGCTAACCATTGATTTGTTATCAATACGAAATTCTATATTAATTCTACCACATGTTTCATGGCATAGCTAAACGGGTCTAATTGTCCTTGAAACAGGTCTTTAAAGCGATTCGTAAATATATGAAGGTTCGCGTCTTGACAGATAATGATTGTTTGAATATATTACCCGTACAAGATAAAACACAGATATCTTGAATTGTCTCTGTTGATCGCTAATGATTGTCAAGGTCTCTTTTGAGATGTTTCCCAACCTGGAAAGCTAGTATTGACAATTAATTTATTTTGCTCTTAGACGCCGTTGGGAATTATTCCTTCGAATATAGAAGTTTCGTTAACTATGATTTTGTAGTTTCATAAATTCCTCGAAATTCTCTCTAAGGGAATGTTACCACTATTGTAACAGATTGTTCCGTTTCTGCAACTTTATTCATGGGATTACTTAAAAAAATAAATGTTAAGGTTAAATGTTCATTAAAACGCGCTTTTTGACAGATTGTCTTCTTCTTTTACTTAATTCTCTAATGAAACGTAGTTACTTGGGAATAGTCCCTTCTCTCCTGTGGATTGCAGTTCGCCTAACCACCAATCATCATCAACAAAATCAATATTGATAATTTTGTCATTCTCTTTGAACGAAAGTTCATTTTCTTCTGCAGCATCATAATCGTATTCAGCAACTGCAGTTGGGCTATTGTTTTCGACTTGCTTTTCCGTTTCCAAAACTCGTCTTGGTGGTGGGGGTGGGATAGTTTCACCTTCTTCTGATGCTAAGGATTTCCTGTCATCTTGTTCAGAAAGATCGTCCACATTACCGCTCCCCGTATTATCTTCCACAACAGCTCCTGATCTCGAAGGAAGTTCGGGTGTTTCATCAATTTCATTTTTGGGTGGTATTTCAGATCTTGAAGGTAACCTTGGAGGATTTTCGGATCCATTATCAGAAGCAAGATCTCTTGATGGCAATGGAGGTGACATATCTTCTCTGTCATTGCTCTCTTTCTTAGATGAAACATTTTGGGGTTCATCATCCCAATCGTCGTTGTCATCTTCTTCATCATCAGCGGCGCCCTCGCTATGCATTCCTGGCAAAGGAGTTCCAATAATCTTCGGTGGCTTTCTGATATCAGATGGTTCCTGGTCTTGCTTTTGAGCAACTGGAACGTGTTTCATGGGTTTGATAATGGGTGGTTCATTTGATGACGCTAGATTTTCAAATTTAGACCTCAAATCCTTAACTTCATGTTCTTCATTCTCATCCTCTTCCTGTTCTGTTTTGATTTCGTCAGTATCGTTTAAAGTAGATGAAGTTCCTTGATTAATGTTAGCAGAGTCATTTTTTTGGGCCTGTGCTGCTTTCTTCTCAGCCCAAATTTGAGCCGGACTCTTCTCGGTTCTAAACCCCTTGATAACTTTATCATTATCTTTAGAAAATATTTCGTTTTGGTTGATGGGAGGTTTAGTGCCTAAGAAATTGTTGATTTCCGCATCTCTCTGCAATTTAGATTTTTCCTTTAGTTGTTGTATGTCGGCTTGTGGATTGATCTTCTTAGAAGCATCCGTTGAATTCACAAGACGTGGATCTTCCTTGGAATTCTCTAGATCAATAACATTTTGAAGATTAACTTTGCCAATAGGTTTCCAACTAGATGGTTGTGGTTTTACTGGTTTTTGAGATAGATCTCTCTCTTCAACTTCTGGTTCGCCCCAGTCATCATCGTCGTTAGTAGTAGCATTTTTAGCCTTGGTTGGAGGAGGCAGCTCAGATTTTGGTTCTGGCACTTGCGTAGGAGGTCTGGGGTTTGCCTTGGGTGTAAATTTTGCAGAAGCTTTCGGACTTGGTTTGGAAGCGCCCGGGTTTGTCTGAATGGAGTACCGAGCCCCTGCGGCATTGCTAATCTTCATCAAGAGTTCTTTTTCGTTGAGATCATCTTCATCCCTTGCTGTAACTTGAACATGGTAGCCTTTCAAGACTTGGTTTGCGATAGTTGCAAAATTAGCGGCAAAAGAAGCCCTGGTTTTCACAGGAGCGGCGTCAGGACACCACCCAATCAGGATTAACTTTTCGACATCTGAGCCAGGAGGTGAAACACGAGCCATACCAAATTGAACCTTAGCATCATCAAATGAATTCAAAAATTCATTGAACTCTGTGCCTGTTTGCTCAGGGCCATATTCCTTCTTTTCATTTGGTGAAATAATCAGCCAAGTAGTATCAGGTTCACCACGAACAACCTTCAAATATTCTTGTTCAATTTCTCTTGAACAACTGGTGTAGTTAATTGGTTCCAATGCCATGGTGATACTATTCTTCGACAATTGCCTTTGGTCAAAAGCGTTTCACTTGATTTAAAGAGTCTTCATAACATGGTAATAGTCCCTTTGACATCTTCTTCAAAATAGAATAATTACCCCTATAGAAATTGGGAGCTAAGCAATCTCAAGATTATCACGTGGTATTGAGGACTTCGATGGATGTTGTGCGCCCACGGCTGGTTGACTAGAACTTGAAAGATAAAACTTACTGGCAAGGCTGAAAAGGATCCAGCATCCAAATATGTCAATAGAGATTAGAAAAATACCGCAAAATGTAATTCGTTTGAAAATACTCAGTCATTTTTTCTTAATACTCAATGAAACGTAAGAGAAGATATCTCTGATCAAATTATATTGTGTCAAGGCACAGTAATTGTTAGCATACTTTCAAATGTCTCAGATAGTCCCTTTTCGTAATAAAGGCATACTGTATTCTGGTGGAGAAACTGGATGAAAATTAATGCAAAGTGTGGTGGCAGCGGACATCTGTAGTTTAAATTTCAATGAAAGGATTTTTTCTTTGAAAATTCAGTAAAATCAAAATAGCAATTCAAAATTCCAAACTTAAGTTATTCCAAATTTTTTATTCCTTGAGTTAATCTCAGTTTGATTTTCTGGCGCTCTTTACTGAGTAGAAATATATTCATTCATACCCTTTCTGTGTTCTCAAGCATTAAAAAGTAACGTTTTCCATTGATTCTGCATTAAATGAAAAAAAAATATTTAAGCGTGAAAATAATTTATTCGATGAGATAGTGCAAGCAGCAGTTAAATTGAGAACTAAGCATATCAAAAGCATTCACCAACGATGGTAACCTTCAACTGTGAAATTTGCAACGAGACTGTTCCCAAGAAGAATACGGAAAAACACTATTACCGTTGTCCTGACGCTTACTATACCTGCATCGACTGTTCTACCACATTTGAAGATGGAGTAAGCTATAAAAAACATACTCAATGTATAAGTGAAGATGAAAAGTACCAGAAAGCCCTGTATAAAGGTAAAGGAGCTAATAAAAAAGGAACAGCTGATGCAGCTGGACAACAAAATCCTCCAAAGAAAAATAACAAAGTTCCCGAAGCGCCTATTGAGAAGAAAGATGTTAAAATAGATTCTGGAAGGAAAACAGAAAAGAAGGACCATAATGAAGCAGGCATCCCGGAATTGATGAAAGGTGAGAGTCTCTACAAGATATTAAAAAGTGTAAAGAAGGATAGAAAGAAGGAGATCTTGAAAAAACTAATAGTTGATGCTAATGGAACTTTAGTATTAAAGAAATAAGATAGCTATTTCTTATTTAAGCATCTCGCCATTTTGGAATAAAATTGATTTAAAGACTTTAATGGGAAACTTAGTGTATCAAACATGTAGCCTGGCATTTGTTTTTGTAAATTTTTCAATTCTTCCATAGTCCTCTGTTTTAATAATGGTACATAAATTACTTCAGTACTAATCTCGTCAAGAGTATCACTATCATTTTCAATCTCCTTGTCTACACCTCTGACAAACCCCAATTTATAATCCATAATTCCCTTGGTTGTACCCTGTGATGTGTCAAACCAGAGCCCGGACTCATCTTCATAGGAATTATGGACCCTCACCCCGCATAAATGTTCAAAAAAATCCTTGATGATTTCAACTACCTCTTCATCTTTAGCTCGAAGACTTTGTTCATCTTTAACTGCATTTTCTAATTCTTTATTTTTGTTCTCTAGTGCCTCAATTTCGCTTAGCTTAGTATCCAATTGTTGTTGCAGTAATGTATTCTCATGGAGTAGCTTGGATACCGCCAGATCAGCATTTTTTAGCCGTTCTTGGATTGCATTCTTGTATTCGGTTAATGGGTCCATTTTTGGTCTACACTTTGTGTTCTGCAGTAATGGATCAAAGCAATCACATTTAACGTCTGTCTTTCAAATGAAAGAAATGACTTAGTTGTTTACCAATTGCTCGAGCCATACCCGACTAAGCAATTTATTCCTTTAGTCTTCCTCTTCGTATCTCGTGATGTTTGTTTGGGTTTAACAAGTTCTAAATTTTTCAATGGAAATAATAAATGAAGGAGTTCTTTTATTTAGATGTAAAACACCCAGCAATAGTGATACGATTTACGAAACCCATTTTGAAGGAAAAAGAGAAGACCATTAAAGGTTGGATTATTTTCATACTGAAGAATATAACTGTAAAACTAGAATTGGTTTACATCAACTCGAGCTTTTTCCTGTTTGTTTGTTTTTTCGGATTTGTTTACACAAGACTTTTATAACATTCTGAACTTCAAGTGTTGTGATTACCTCTGGAATTCCTTAGATATCAGAGAAAACATCTGCGAATATATTCAATTGGCTCAAATTTTGGATTGTAAGAAGATATTTTAGTTCATTGTGGAGATTTTTGATTATTTAGAGAATTGAGTTTCTGTGAGATATTATACGTTTTAAAACCATGTCGTCCGTTGCCAACTCCTCTAACAAGTTGAATGATTTGCTAGAGGCAATAAGGCAAGAATTTAGCCAAGTATCACAAGAGGCCAACAGTTACAGACTTCAGAATCAGAAAGATTTTGATTTCAAGATTAACCAACAATTAGCAGAAATGCAGCAAATAAGGAATACCGTATATGAATTAGAATTAACGCACAGGAAAATGAAGGATGCGTATGAGGAAGAGATTAACAGATTAAAAATTGAGTTAGAACAAAGAGATAGACAATTGGCTTCTATTACGGTTCACCAGCAACCTCAAGTTCAGGCTCAGGCTCAAGCTCAAGCTCAGGCTCAAGCCCAAGCCCAAGCCCAAGCCCAGGCTCAGGCCCAGGCTCAAGCTGCTCAGGCTCAGGCCCAGGCCCAGGCTCAGGCTCAGGCTCAAGCTCAAGCTGCTCAGGCTCATGCTCATGCTCAGGTTCATGCTCAACAGCAGCAGCAGCAGCAGCAACTACCACCAACTATTTTGCCAAACCCCAATGCGTTCAACCACATTGGCGGCAATCAGCAAGGGTTAGGAGCTCAGCTCCCTCCAACGTTGCCTGTTGTTGGGCAAAATGGTCCTAATCAAGGTACTCCACCGCAGCAATCTGCTGCCATCGTCTCAACTACTCCTGGTACAGCTCAAGGCGGAGCTTCGTCTGTGTCTCCCAGAGTTGAGCAACAACAACAGCAACAACAAGGTTCGACCTTGCCTCCCGTACAATCTGTTGCCAACAGTCAGATGGATGACCAGAAAAATGTTCACCAAATTTCAGGCTCAACTACCTTACCAGCCGTTCAAACTTCTCAACAAATTCAAGATCACGGAAATGCCCAAAATCAAGCACATGGTACCACTGAAGCAGGGAATTCTCAGCAACAAGAACACTATTTGGTTCCATATAACCAGCGCGCTAGCCACTCAAAGCCAATTCCTCCATTTTTACTTGACCTTGACTCTCAGACTGTTCCTCCTCACTTGAAAAAGCAAACTTCGGACTATTACATCTTATTCAATCCTGCCTTGCCTCGTGAAATTGATGTTGATCTTCATAAGTCCCTAGATCATACGTCAGTTGTCTGTTGCGTTAGGTTTAGTAATGATGGCGAATATCTGGCTACGGGTTGTAACAAAACTACGAAGGTTTACAGGGTTTCAGATGGAGAGCTAGTAGCAAGACTTTCTGATGATACTGCAGCCCAAGGATCGATGCAGCCAGGTTCGGCTAACAGCGCTGATAATAACAGTGGTGATTCGAGTTCATTTGCTGCGTCAACCAGTGCATCATCTGATCTTTATATTAGATCTGTTTGCTTCTCTCCAGACGGTAAATTTTTAGCAACTGGAGCTGAGGACAGATTGATTAGGATCTGGGATATTAGCCAGAAGAGCATTGTAATGGTTTTACAAGGGCACGAACAAGATATTTATTCCCTAGACTACTTCCCATCTGGTGATAAACTAGTGTCTGGTTCTGGCGATAGAACCGTAAGGATCTGGGATTTACGTACTGGTCAATGTTCTTTAACTTTATCCATTGAAGATGGTGTAACAACTGTTGCTGTATCTCCTGATGATGGTAAGTTCATAGCCGCGGGATCCTTGGATCGTGCTGTTCGTGTCTGGGATTCAGAAACAGGCTTTTTGGTTGAAAGATTGGACTCAGAAAACGAATTGGGCACAGGACACAAGGATTCGGTTTACAGCGTTGTATTTACAAGAGATGGAAAGGGTGTCGTATCCGGATCTCTTGATAGAACTGTGAAGCTGTGGAATCTTCGTAACAGCTCTGGCCATGGTAATGCTGAGGCCAAGCCTACTCCAGGTACATGTGAAGTGACATACACTGGCCACAAGGATTTTGTTCTTTCAGTAGCCACCACTCAAAACGACGAATATATACTTTCAGGTTCAAAAGATCGCGGTGTTTTGTTTTGGGATACAAAATCGGGTAATCCACTCTTAATGTTACAAGGGCATAGAAATTCTGTTATCTCGGTCGCCGTTGCAAACGGCTCCCCGCTTGGATCTAAATACGGAGTTTTCGCTACTGGTAGCGGTGACTGTAAAGCCCGGATTTGGAAATATACCAAGACCTCTAGCAAAGGATCTGAACCCAAAGTGAAGGAAATCAACGAGTAGTGGACACCGGAAGGGGATTTTTTTCTGTGTAATTTTACTGTTAATGGTACTTCGAGTTTTTTCGAAGGGGGTGGAGACAAACATCAGAATAGAATGGCTCGACGGCAGTGAATGTTATTGCTGTTCAAAGGGCTCCGTCTCCTATTGAGGCAGGAATGACCTTTTAGCTTTTGCCGTACGGAAATGAGCAAACTAAGAAATGACAGAGGGAGCAGGAAAATCTCATGTCGATGTTTAATCTTCCTCCCTCGTTTTGTTTTTTATTATTAAAGTTTTCCAAAGAAATGACATGCAGTATGTGCGTTACTATCCCTTTTAGATTAACATCTGAAACATTCCGCTATTTTTAATGAGACAACGCATCGATATCGTGTTGAGTAAATTGCCATCAAAGTAGCAACCTCCTTATGTATTCTAAACTTGTAAACTAAATAACCTTTACGTGAAGAATAATAAATCTAGTATTATTAAATATCATGAAGCAATGGTAATGCTGGGTCTAAAAGCGGAAGGTCGAGATCAAACATCACAATCACCTGCCGATCCGTGGCATCCTCAAGCCCGTATAATTGACTCTTTTGATGATGTGACAATTCCTCGAAGTCTGATGTCAGATCTTCCATACTATTGTGTGCCTTTGCAGTTTTCATTATATTATGAGACAGCGGAGAAATGACAGAGGAGGGGCCCGTCAAAAACTAACCCTGATCAACGCCCGCATTTAGGGTTTAAAAATATGTAGCCCTAAAGGAAAAGAAGTCCAGATCAGTGAATATGAAACATTTCCTTTTCTATTGCACCATTCGAAAAGAAGCTAGAATTGATTTATACGAGTAAAGTGGCACATATACTATACATAAAGATTTATTAATCCTTTTTGAGATACTAGATTGCTAAATTTGGGTAGCCCTACCGCTTACTTTTGTGCAGACAGAAATTCCATGTCCACTATGGGACATATTAGCCGGAAGTGTCGGCTTCATGTCTTAGTTTTTTTGACATGGGAGACCAGTGTTCTCGTCTATCAGAGATTCTTGAGCAGGTTGTGGGCCTGGACCAACTTTAGTCAAAATAATTCTCGAAACACCCTTCTGGATCTCGGTATCCAAGCTTTGCTTTAGGGTTGCTGAAACATGCTGCTCATAAGCTGCGTAAAATCCTTGCAGCTCAACTTCGGTGTATTTCGTTTCCCAGCCTGAAACGTTACCGAACAGAGCATAGATGAACGCAAAGAGTTTTTGCTCGTTTTGCTCAAGATAGTACAGGACAGCGTTTGGGCCAGCATCGAACGTGTAGGCTACAATAACCTCGTTGTAGAATTCATTGATCGTGTGGCATAATCTAATGATCTTTCTAGACGTGTCGTTCATGTAGAAAATAGGAGGGAATGAATCTAGACAGGTAGCATGGAACGAATTCGAGTCCTTCATAGTTAGTTCTGCAAACTTGGCAAAATCCCTTCCGACAATAGATTTCTTCATCTCCTCAAATCTATGTGGAACCACGTTGTTGATTCTTTCCTGGAACAAGTCGGATGTTGCGACGGTCAGTTGCATTCCGCTTGTAGACGGCGTGTCTTTCTTCACATCGCTGACAACCAAGATAGCCGCCTTCATTTCTGGCCAGTGCTCCAAGGATGCCACTTCAACAGCCTTCGAATCCGACCCATCTGGGTTGGTACCCATCTCCCATGCGACGTAGCCACCAAACAGGGATCTGCAGGCGGAGCCAGATCCCTTTCTCGCTATTTTGGAAATTTCTGACGCCGATTGAGGTAGTTGGTACAGCTTGGCAATTGCCACGACTAGTGCTGCAAATCCTGCAGCGGAAGAAGCCAGCCCAGCGGCAGTTGGAAAGTTGTTCTCCGACACGATGTGTAGCCCCCATTCGGAAAACTTGGGCAAGCTTGAGTCTTTGTCTTCCAATTCCTTTCTCAACTTTCTCAAGTCGTGGAGACAATTCTGAGTTCTCTCGGCCTTTAGGGACTCGAGGTGGCCGTTCAACCACAGTTTGTCTTCGGTGATGCTTGGTCCCGTTGCGGCTGAGGTGAGTGTCCTGAGATCATCCTGAGATAAAGTGACAGAAATTGATGAGTTTGTAGGTAGGTTCAAGTTTTTGTCTCTCTTACCCCAGTATTTTAGTGTCTGGATGGGTGCGTTGTTAGTAAAGAGTTCCCAACTGTAAAACAGCAGTAGGATTTATCCATGTATGGTACATACTGCAATGTTGACTGGCGCAGTCGTGCTTGCAACGTGGAAGGTCATCGTTCTCAATTGGCTTTCGGTACTCTGAATATACACAGATAGTCTGTTATGACTCGAAATTCGTGCTTGGTCAAATTTCTTGGACTAGGATGGCTACGCTACGGCTCATGTTCCCATGGCAGTTATATACTTTTTCCTTTATGCAGAGGAATGCATCATATGGTCGGGTAATTGTACATTTCAGAGTGAAGAGACAAACCCAAAAGTCACGGAAACGAGCCGCTAGAAAGCCACCCGGCTTCATGAAAGTGCCAATTGGCCTAGTTATAGTACATGAATAGTGAGTATCGCATTTAATCTGTTTGTTTGCGATGATTTTTAGTGTTGGCCTTAGTTTTGGCTCTTTTATCGATTTAAGCATATATCGGCTAATAAAGTCATCACAGCCTGTGTTAACGAGCTGATTGAAAAAAATACAAGGTAGCACCGAACCTAACATATATCGGGCATTCTGAGAACCTTGCAAGCAACGACTGATATGTTGAGGGGCGCGCTGAGGAGTAGAGTCTTGGGCTCTGTAAGAAATTTTACCATCTGCAGGCCTCCTGTATTGGGAACACATTCTGTAATCTCGCTTCAATTTCGCTTGTACCCATCGATAAGATATAACTCTACCAAATGTGCAAGTGACACTGCAGACAAGGTTAAAGTGGATGGTGTTTTCACCAAAGAGGAGCGCGAAGAGGCGAGAAGCCAGAGATTAAAAGGCTTGGGTCCCTACGTGTCAAGACTTCCTGAAAAATGGATCCCATATGCCGAGCTTATGCGACTTGAAAAGCCAGTTGGCACATGGCTTTTGTACCTGCCATGCACATGGGCCATAACCATGGCTGCAATGGAGGGCTCGATAGCGTTGGGTCCTACGGTCTGGATGCTTGGTTTGTTCGGCGTTGGGGCTCTTGTAATGAGGGGTGCTGGCTGCACCATCAACGATCTTTTGGATAGAAACCTGGATAATAAAGTCATCCGATCTGTGGAGAGGCCAATTGCTTCTGGAAGAGTATCGCCAAAGAATGCAATTCTCTTTCTTGGTGGTCAGACTGCTGTTGGTGTCGCCATCTTGACTCAATTACCGGCAGAGTGTTGGTGGCTGGGACTTGCATCGCTGCCAATTGTCTTCACATACCCGCTGTTCAAAAGATTTACTTATTACCCACAGGTAGCCCTCAGTGCATGTTTCAACTGGGGTGCTTTGCTTGGTTTTCCAGCAATGGGGATAATTGACTGGCCAACCATGATACCTCTGTATGTGGGTAGTTTTCTGTGGTGTATGACCTACGACACGATTTACGCACACCAGGACAAAACATTTGATATTAAGGCTGGCATTAAATCAACCGCTTTAGCTTGGGGGGGCAAGACTAAGACTATTTGCAATGTGTTGAGTGTTTCGCAGTTTGCTTTATATACAGTGGCGGGTCTAAATAGCGGATTGCTCTTTGGACCTGGGTTTCTTGGTGGATTGGCACTGTTTGCATACAGAGTATTTACAATGATCAAGCGCGTTGACCTAAACGATCCAAAGGACTGCTGGAAGGCGTTTATCAGCAACATCAATACTGGGCTGTATTTTTCATACGCACTGTTCTTTGACTACATCTTAAGGTTGCTTGGAATCCTGTGAAGCGCGCAGTCTGTTCTGCACAATCTGAGTGCCTAAACTACTGTCCCTGAGCTTGGAGTGAAATTTTGTTCTGGACGAATGCTGTTTTATCATTTCATCGACGGCACCGCTGTCTTGTTTTATATCTTGTGTATTTTTATCGGCTGTGCGATGCTCGTTGCTCTTCATAGACTCTTTTGATCTTGCCTCCAAATCCTTGATTGAATCATTGCCAAACAAAACATCGAAGACCCTGCCGTCGGATGCCCAAAACTTCCCAGATCTTGGCAGAATGTAGTACTTATTCCAAATTGAAATCCCTTTGGTCGTGTCGGTTAGATAGAACACGAAAGAGCCCGAATCTTCGACGCCCTGCTCGCCCTTCCCGGTGAATATCCTGGTCTTTGGGTCTCTTGTTATCGATTTCAGTGGTCTTTCTAAAGTAATAGGTTTTGCCAACAGCGCTGAACGGCGTGTTATCTCGATGGTTGGACGGCCGGTTATCTTTGGTATGTACCTAACCTTGGTGACTATTCTTGATGGCGCATATAGAGCTATTGCCGACAGGGATATTGGTATCACGCATAAGCCGTAGGGACTGAACGTCTTCAACAGGAATTTCCAGTCCTTTCTGGAGTCTTCGTCGGCCTGTTTGTAGATGAGTTGTGCCGATTCATGCATCCAATCGGTAAACGTGAGCCCGTAGGTGAAGAAGACAGTGGAGAGGGCTAGGGAGCCTATTCTGATAAATGGGCGGGCATTGTACTGGTAAATCGATTCAGGAGCCGTCTTACCGAGCAGGGCATTCAAAACTTTGGAGAGAGGGACTTTCATTTGTGTAGGCTGCTTGCCTCGGCATTTCGCTAACATGGCAGCTATATTTTTGAATCGACAAGATGAAGTTATATACAGTGGAAAGCATGACGGAAACTGACGAGAAAGCGTTTCGGCTCACATCGCTAGAGCAGGTATTAGGAGAGGGCTCATGTTACTGCATTCACCGCCAAACATTGAAAGATAATCTGTCCATTTGTTTGTATTTGCACTTGAGTACTATTTACGGTTCGAATATATAAAGTGTGAATGCCGGAGCCGCCCCGACCGCCAGATCAAGCTTATTTCATGTCCTTGATACCTTTCTCAATACCTGCGGGGTTTGCTCCGACAACCTTACCGAGTAGCTTGCCGTCTTTGGCAAAGATGAATGTGGGCATGGCACTGACCTGGCAGTGCGTTGCGATATCTGGGCTTTCGTCAACGTCGATCTTGTAAAAATTGACATCAGTGTATTCATCGCTTATTTTCGATAGATGGGGAGTCATGACTTTGCAAGGACCGCACCAGGTGGCGTAAAAGTCGAAAACGTTCAGTTTGTCATCCTTTTTGATGGCGGACTGGAATTCCTCCAAAGTTGTCAGCTTTGGGAACTGGCTGTACGAAATACGTCTTGCAAACCCAGATCTGAGCAGTCTCGCAGAATTTGGTCTCACTATTCTCAGCATTGTTGTTGTCTGAACTTATGTTGTGTTTTATTTGTTGTAGGGAATTCTTACATTTAATCGGGCAGTTGAGGGTCCATTCTTATTATATAGCTCTTATAGATATTAGCAAAGCATAGGAAAATAGGTATGTTCGGCCTAAACGTAAACGCTCGGAGTCTGCACTAGCATAAAGCTAAAAAAACCATAAAAGTACAGTCCTACAGGCATTTTTAGATACTGGAGTTTTGTTCCTAACTCCAAGGGGGGCTATATTATATACATATCATGAAAAGAAGGCGCGAACGCCGCAGCTGCGGCACAGCCACACCTGGCCCCTCTACAGTAATCCATCATTATACAGGACCAACAACTCATCATTAGCTTTGATATAATCCATTATATCCAATCCGAACTTGGACCAATTAATGCTCAAGTCGTTATTTCTGGGCTCGCGGCCCGTCTTGAGCTTCATCTGACCTTCCAGCGTGAAGATCTCTCTGAGCAGGTTCCTGCTGTTCATTATGACGTCCAGGAATTCCTGGTAGTTCCTCGTCTTGTCTATCTGCGAATACAACAGCTGCAGCTCCTTGACCAAGTACTTCTGCCGCAGCAGACGATCTTCGAGATATCGCTTCTCCTGCTTCAGGACGTTGTAGTCGACGTTCGCCTCGATTTCATCGCGTTGGAATTCCTTGACAGACTCATATATTCCATTTGGCGTTAGCATTACTGTGTGCGTGTAGTGTCGTCTCAGTCCCGCCGTTTGTGGCGCGTGTGCAGTCGTCCCTCCGTGCGTGGGCCCTGGGACTTGTGGTGGTCGATACGATCGCTCCTCGCCCGACTATAAATCCTAGTAAGCCGTCTTGACGGACAATCCCATGTGTGCAGCTTCTAGACACCTGCTGCTTTCTAGAACTTCCACCTAAAAATTTTTTCTGCTTAGAGAAAAATAGGGTCTGTTTAGAACGGCAAAGTTTTTGAACAGACAAAGCCTCCGAACGGCGTCCTTGACTCTTGGTAGTTGCGTGCGACTGGGGCTATACCTGAACTGCTTTCAGATGTGTGTTTGAGACCTGTCTCTGTGTTGATGGCTCCCGACCGTCTTGAGTTTGAAACGATGCCCTCTTCGCCGGTTGAAAAAGACCTGTGTCGTTGCAATAATGCATTTGCCACCGGTTTTGCAGGCTCACCGCAACAGCCGTACTAAGAGATATGTTGATCAATATCAAAAGAAACGGCTCGACCCGAATAGTCTAACAGACAACAGAGCCCTCTTCTACAAGCCCTGAGCTCTGGACAGGCCGGAAACTCTTTCAATGGCGCAGCTAAGTTTGGTAGGATGCGCCACCGCTGCCACCAATGTCGTAGAGTTGAGTTCCAGTCGGATATGCACATGATTCCTCACGTGTCCGCTCTGACGTAGCTGGAGAATTTGCTGTTTCCTAAAAGGAAGGTGCACACCACGTGCATATGCTACAGCCGTTGGCCTCATCATGCAGATCGTCCACAGTGCTATGCAGACGGCCCGCTGGGCGTTGAGTCATAGTGGAACCACCGCGGCTCCGTCCTCCTGGGCCGACCACGCATCTGCTGGCAATTCGGTATTGTACGCCGTCACTACTGGGCTTGATCGTGTTCGTTAGCAGGCACCTCGTACAGTTACCTCTGTCAGTATCGGGGCAATTGCGGGCTCTATCGGCGGCAAGACACTCTGCCGCGTCGAAACGGGCAACCCACACAACCAAATGGGCACTGGAACAGCCAGAAGCCCGATGGTTTTCGTTTCCACCAGTTCCAGGTATCCCCCCATGCGTTTTTGAGGGACACGCTGCCGTTTTCCAGGGACACGCTGCCGTTTTGGAGTCGTGGGCGCTTTGCTGCTGGTGTAAGTTGTAAACTGTGGGGATCTCTTTCCAGCAGCTAGATCCAGATCTGCGACAGCAATCGTCGAGAAAACACGGCTTCTTGTTCGGGTTCGCTCTGAGGTGTATCGTCCCTTCACTATTATCCACCGTAGAAATCTTGAGTAGACTACACAACAACCAGACGAGAGCTGGTTGGCACTATCGTACCATGGAGCAAACTAACCAATAAAGATAAGAGCGAACCAGCCGATAAGGATCAGAGCGAACCAAGCAATAGGGATCGGAGCGAATCAACCAAAAAAGACCAGTGTGGTATTTCGCAGTTGGATGTTACAGTAACAGAATCTCCGCTTTAAATTATAGTCCAGCCTCCAGTTCAACTTCTCTATCCTACTTTCAACTATTGCGTTTAGTTCACTAGCGAAGCCCGCCAGATTACCTGATATTATTGGGCATCTACCAACAGACTTCGGCAGGGCTTGCCATTTACGGAAAAGCCACGGTTAGGGGATCGGCAATTTTCGAACTCAAAAATTGTGCTGTAGATGGGGTCCCCATCCAAAATATCTGCATTTGCTGTGTAGAAAATTTACCGGCGGTTTTTATACGTGCTCCACAGGACAAACACGCTCTGCGCTACATGATTTTTCAAACGGTAGCAGAATCTTTAAATGATATCTACCCAAAAACAGCCGCATATGATCCTCAACAACTGATTACACTTTTTCTGAGTTTCACCAACCCGTTTCAAAGGCAATTCACACTGGTCGACATTTAAAGGTAGCCGTGCACCGCTCCGACAAACCGGGCTTCAGTACGTCCTATAAAAACTATTGCCACTCGAATAACGCCCGTTAAAACTATCCGATGATATCCACGAAACCATGGCAAAGCTTCAGTTTTAGGCGTAGACGCCGTTCAATCGTTGGCGGCATCTTTAACACAGCGATGAACTTGTCACATTTCCCTGCAGAACAGATAGAGTAGGAATTTAAAAAATGTATCACGTGACCACATCACCAAGACTGTGCTTTGCATATACTATGAGAAGAAGATATCAGGTTATGGGCATCAGAAAACCGTCTTTCTTGATGGCAGCAATTTCTCATGATCGATCAATATTCTACTCAATATCAGTTGGGGAAGAGACGACTGTAGAGTTTGAAATGGCTTTGCCCTTGTGATTTCTATATCGGATAAAATTTACACAAAAGTCACATGATAATTACAGACACGACCTAGTAACCTCTCAGATCCTTTAAATGGGCCCAGTAAGAAATGTAAATAGCAGGAGCGCACACAGAAGAAGTAAGACAGGCCTGCTCCAAACCATGGTTGAAGAGTATCAGAATGAGGCCAAAGCGAACACGCCGTTGATGAACTCCATCTTAGAGGAGGAATCGCCGCAGTCTGTGGACGAAGAGGAGGAACTGGAGTTCAAAACACCATTCAACTTTGGCAATAACTCGCAGTCTAATTTGGTGTCGGAGAATATCAACAACAACTACGTACGACCTTTTTTTGCGTCGCCGTCCCTTTCAAGACCATCTTCGAATTTTTACTCGGTGAAAGAAGGCAACAATTCGAGTTCCAGTCTCATATACAACCCGTCATTCACCTTTGGTGAGAACCAAGTACCCACAACTCCAAATCCAAATGACAGAAGGCAGTCCTTGAAATACGTGCCGGGTCCAAAGCTAGCACCACCCAGAACAAAAACAAGGTCACCAACAAGATCAACATCACCAGACAGGGTAGGAAAGCGCACGTCGATGAATCTGGACACGCCTTTTAATTTCACCCAAAGTTCAGCTATGGACACTCAACAAACACCTCCATCGACTGCGGCATCACGTACGTCGTTTCGTAAGGGCCATCGTTACAAACATTCGTCTGTTTCCATGAATTTTTTCCAGGAGCCAGAGGTGAAGATACCGTTGAACATAGCCAAATCACTGCCCATTCCAGATGTGCAAGATCTGTGGAGAAATCTTCCGTGGCCGAAAGCGCACGTACAACTAGCTATTATGGCTGGACAAGTAATAATTGGCATTGTGGTCTTTCAGCTAGGCCACACAAAGGCATGGACAAACTTTTTGACTCTTTCTCATTTCATTTGCTACGATATCATCGGCTCCTTGGGTATTATTCTGGTTGAAAATTTGTCGTTGTTTCAAGTTTGGTCTACCGGCACACTTACTTTTCCGTTTGGTTTGAACCGTATTGATGTGCTGCTGAGTTTCGCCTTGGCTGTATCTCTCTGCTTCGTCGGTTTAGACCTAATATTCCATATGGTAGAAGAGTTTATTGTACTCCTGGTGGAAAAATCTTCAAACGAGGAGATGACTGATGATCAGCATAACGAACTTGCTTCAAATGTACCTCATTCCCATCACTCTAGTTCTGAAATATCCGACCTAAAGGGTTCCAACTTAATAATCTGGTATTCTGTTTTGACAATGTGTCTCATATTTTCGGCATCTGCATTATGCAAGACTTTCTACGCTAATAAAAATTCCAAGCTGAAGACAAAAAACCCCATCATTACTATTGGTTATACAACATATCTACTATTGTTTCCATTTATTATGAACCGGTTCACATCTCTAGCAGATTTTCTTTCTGCTCTAGCTATTGCTCTATTCATTTTAATACACGGAATTACAATTGTTGAATGGACATCAACTATATTACTGCTTGGATTTTCAACAACCGAGTTGCCTACATCAAGCTTTTTGAATGAGAATTCTGATACAGAGACAGATGCTACAATTAATTCCATGCCAGCCATGATCAGAGAAAAATCCAGTGCTCTTCTATCATCAGCTTACAATACCAATGGTACAAATGACAGAAGTAGAAGTAAAAGTGGGTCATTTTCACTATTCAAAGATTTTTTTGCCACGAAGAAAAAAGCAAATTGGGAGAACCCGACAGTTCTGAAATCAATAATTAAGGAAAGCTTTGAAAACCTTCCTATATTCAAATCGAGATCTATGGTTTCCTATGAAGACATTCAAATTGCTAGAGTCAGCTTTAGTCTATATATCGTTTTGGTAAAGGTCTCTTTGAAAGGTGGATCCAATGATGACGAGTTAAATCTAAGGTTAGCTTTAGATAAATGCATTAAAAATGTCTTACCGACTGCGGAGACAACTATAGAAGTAGATAGATTATAGAGAACATCGTAAGTCATAGGGTAATTGTGCAGATAACGTTGGAAACATGATTTCGTTATGTACTTTAATAATATTAATGAGAGGTATTAGTGCTATTTTGGATTTTTTTTGTCAAAATTAGCATCAAAGAAACTTAAATTCAAACATGAGTTGTTGAATGAGAAATCCGTGTCAACTTGATAATTGTTAATATTAAGATATGGTTTGTCCTTGAATTCACAGACGTACCGCTTTTCCCTTTTGTCAAATAAAAACCACCGGTTTTTTAATTGGTCTTCCTTATTGTTAATGATTCTAAGTCCCAAGTCAATATTATTGTTATTCCCTTCCTTGGTATTCTTGTCTTTAATGAAAGACGATACTTGAAAAGGGGGAAGATTTTGCAACTCCTCCGGAACTTCAAACCGCTTAGTTTTAACCTCTCGTCTACTTGTTGATATGTATATGCTGAATGATTTCAAAGAAGACAATATTTCATATAACATCAGCTTGATCCTTAAACTGAAATTAATATTCTCAAATAATTTGAACAGATTTTGAACCAGATTTTTCCCGCTGTTATCAATATTTACGTGTATGGAATTGGTAATAAATTCAAAAATGTAATTTTGATGAATTGAGAATATCTTCAAGAAGACATCAAGCACCATTCTTTTGTCCATCAATTCACCTTCTGCCATAACCGAGAACATCGTCATACACTTTTGCAATAAGTTAAAGCATTCATCAGTCATGGATATGTCTCCAGTAGAATCCTTGTGATATTTTTTGGAAAGTGATGTAATTATTTCAACTATAACCATCAAATATTTCGTCTCCAAGTTGTCATTCAACAGAAACTTCTCAAAAAAGTCTTTTTCAAATATGCTGGTAATAGTTTGCACAGTTTTTAATTCTTTAATATCGTCAAATATCTGTGCACATAAACGGTTAAAATGAGAAACATTCAAAATACCAAACAGAAAACTTTTCATTTCATCTCCCGTCAAATCTCGCCCCGATATTAGTTCCACTTCATAACTTGTAAATGCTTGAAAAATCCATAGATTGGCAAAATTTATCTTCTCGTATAAATCTTCTGATTTGACCTCATCAATCGTATGATCATCGCAGTTAGCTTCAGAATCGGTGCCAAATTTCAGTAAATCCTCAATCAGCATATGCCGAGTACTTACATTCTTTTCGAGTAGATGGCGAATTGCTCTCATGGATATTTGTAACAATTTGGTTTCTGTACCAAATCGTACTATCAAATCAATCATTGTCGTGTAATACTCATCTAGATTTTCTTCACAGAATTGTAAAATGGACGCATAATTTTTCCTCATATACTGAATTTTCTGGTATTCAAAATAAAATCCAGATCCTTCTGAATTTTCCATTAAGACTTTAGTGACAATAGATGAACCTAGAGTATTTTGAATTTGCTCAAAAGTCAATTGTTTGGCGGATATCAAATGAACCAAATTAGCTAACTTATAATCTTTCCTCTTCAAATATATAGAGATGAATTTATTATAATCTCTGCTATTTGACAGCATCAACAATAGAAGATTTGAACGGGATCGTTTTCGCTCTGAACCATCACATTTTTCATTCAAAAGATTTCTCAAGTTTGTTTGAAATACTTCCTGAACTGTCAATGTCATAGGTGTATCACATTCTTTACCATTAATAACATTGTAGAGCTTGTTAATGTCTTGCTTACTCTTCAAAAGTTTATCAGTTTTCCCTTTTTCGTTTTCATATACATATGATAATTCTGATCTCAGTTCACTATCAACATTGAGAACAGAGGACATATGTTTCATGAAGAATTTCCATATTGGCATAAAAGATGTTATGGCATATCCAGTTGTATCCTTCTCCCTTAATATTTTTGTATAAATAAAAATGAATGTCTTCGTGAATAAGACATGGTCGTTAATGAACTGTGAAAATAACTTCTCGTAGGTTAATAAAATGTCCATCAGTGCCTCTAATGCATCGATATCTGCCAGTAGTTGATGATAAACAATAAACTCGATCCATTTGTAGTAATGGTGGTATATTCCTAAATCAACACACAGTATTAGATAGTTCTGAATTAAAGTTTCTCTTGTAACATTTGTAAGTGTAGAGGAACAGATGGAAGTTAAATACCACTCAGAAACAAGAATTTTAACACTTAAAGGATAATATGTTTCATTTAATGGGGCATTTGAACGAACCTTTTGTTTCAACTCCTCACAATATTCGTACAATTGATCAGAATTGTATTTCAAATAATAGCTTTCATCATATTCCATGACGTTCCTTAAGACCATGTTGTATTGGCTTTTCATTAATGGCGATATTTTGAGATTTATTAAGATATCACAATGAACAAATTTATCATTCGATTCAGGTAGATACAGAATACCGGAACTAATCAACTTTCGAATATATGTAGGTACCTTAATAATTCCGTAAGAAATTAGGATATTCAACAAATGATACAGTGAAATTAGTGCTACCAATTCTTTCCTGTCAGAGTCTTTTAGCTTTGCAATTTGAAAGACCAAAGACCATATAACATCCTCCACCGCATATTCTTGAAAACCTTCCAGGGAGTTGATCTTAATAAGTAGAATTTTTGCTACCAATTGATTTGCTTCATAATGCCATTTCCTGGATGGATTTACCGCCCAAAGGAGCAGTTGTCTCACCATATCCATACTCACCAAATTTCTATCGATATAAGCTACCCAATCAAAATCTGGAGCATTACTGTCCAACTTTTTGGTAAAATTTGGATCAATAGAAGTCAGATGTAAGATGTCTGCTTCGTATTTAGGCTTTGAATTCGGCGAGGAAGCTTCTTCGTCAGATGTTAGGGAATGGAACTTCAATGACTCATTTCTGTAACTCACAAGTTCTAGTTTTTTGCGAACGTCTGCTGTTTTCTCTGGTGTATCACACAACTGGCTAGTTACATCATATAATATAGGCTTGTACAGATCCCAGCTTGATGTTGAAAATATGAATGCTTCCAAAGATTGATCTTGAAATAATTTGCAAATCAAAGATGCCAAAACCGATAAAATAGAATCTTTTATTTTATTATTTTTCTTGATGTCGTTAATGATGTATTTCTCATCGTTGATCATGGATTTGTTATGAGATATCGTATAATACTTATTCAGAAGTGTTTCTGCCGTTTTTGTTGCTAAATATAGTGGCTGGGAATTGTTGTTGTCTTCATTGGGTTGGCATATGCCATTCCAAAATATCATAAAAATATGCAATGTTAAAGGTAAGAATTCAAAATTCTCGACCTTGGCCAAAAATTCTATCAACCAATGGTGAAACACGACTTTATCAATCAACCCTGTCGTATAACAGTTTCCCAAAAGTCGGAGGAAATATGCCACTTCTACTCTCCACAATTTCAGTTTACCCATGTCATTATAATACTGTGTCATTTCAAATATGAGCTTTTCCATTATAAATATGAAATTATCTGTCCATTCTTTGGTAAGTTGTAAATTAATGTCAACCTTGTGATCGTCATTGACTGGTCTTTTCTTGAACTTCAGTGCTTTCCATTCAATCGAATAGCAACATTTGATCAACCAAAGAGCTCTCCTAAGCGGAATTTGCTTAGTATAGCAATGTTCCAAAACTTGTCTTCGTTTCAATCCGTGGGGGATGTACATCGAAATTTTAGATAGTGATGTATAAGGCGAACTCAGCTCCTGCAGCCATTGTTCCCGTCTGTGATCGGTTAATGTTACTCTGTTGGGCAACGAAAAGCCTGGTCCGCAAAATTCATCAAATTTTGATGGTTGACCAGCTTCAATTCCAGATGAGATACGGTTGATCTCTTGTTCCCTAATTTTCAATACCTTCGAGAATTGATTCGCCAGTTGATCCGATATTTTTGGTAATGATTCCTGTAAGGAAGACCTCGCCGATATACTCTCAAAGTTCACCTTTGAACTTGAGTAATAGCCCTTGGATACGAAATTCAATAGAATCTGATCCTCCTCTTTAGTATGCTTCCATGGCTCAAAATCAGGATATATCGCTTCAGTTTGATTCTCCGCCAAATTCACGTACGGATGTAGATCATCAGGTGGTGTTAAGATATATTTGCTGGGACTCATTGTTTAAATAGTACCATCGACTCACGATTGGTCTTATGTTCCTTTCTCACTCAAATGTCAGATCCCTCGGCGTATACTTCTAGATTTCGCACCACTGTTATAGCTGAAAATAGGGTTTATAAACTGTAAAAGTAGGGCTTCTCTTTAAAAATAATGAAAGGAATCGTTCAAAAACACAAATCAAACAGCCCTAATTTTGGACGTACACAGTTGAGATAACCATAATTACATCCTTACTATATTTCTTAAAATTATAATATTTAAACTCTATAACTACTAGGTCAATGTAGTATGCAATTTTTCTTTCATAACTTCCAGACATGCCTTATAGTTTTCGTCCTCTTCGGGAACAATGTCGACTATGTCAGCCGCACTTTCCCATATTTTTGGCTCGTATCCTTCAACGTCTCTGGTAATATCATCACTAATATGGTTAAGCCAAAACTTTCTTTCACCTCTCCCCACTAAAAGCGAGAACGCATTTCCGACCTGATTTGCTCTGGCTGTTCTACCACAACGGTGGACGTATTGTTGGGAAGAGATTGGTAAATCGTAGTTGATCACATCCGTAACACCATCAATATCAACACCTCTGGACATAAGGTCTGGCGTAATCAGAATTTGACTCTTTTCTCCTATGCTGGCTTGCGAGAACTGCGAAATCAATCTCTTATTCTCACTTCTGCTATTGTTTGAGTTGATGGAAGAGACTGTCATTTTAACTTCTGGCGATTTTTCTGCCAACAGGTTCAAGAGACTCGCCAACCTTATCGAAGACTCGTTAGATCTTACAAAAACCAAAATTTTCGAGCTTTCAAATGATGCTATTAGTTTTTGTAATATCAACGGTTTGAATACACTCTTGGCGGTTGGAATATGTACCAGATACTCCTGTAGAGTTGGCGGTAGATTGTACAGTTTGGAGGAATTCTTAATAAACAAACTCGGTTTGAACAAAGAAAGATCATTCAGTTTTTCGGTGTCGGTTGTCAAAGTTGCACTGAACACCATTTTGATCACATTCCCTGGGGTTTTATCCCGTTTATCCTGTCTCAACCTATTCAAAACCTCGGAACACCAATTTTGAAACGATTGATTAAGTAGCCTATCAGCTTCGTCAAGTACTAACATTTTCAGATTTTTAAGATTGATTGAACCTGCTTGTAAATGCTCAACTAATCTGCCTGGCGTAATGATCAGAATATCTGGCTCCTGCTGCCGGAATTTTCTATTTTCTTCTTTCACAGAATTATCAAGTTTCGAAATACTTGTTATAATACCCGTTCCCACAGTCAATTTGCTCATGGTCTCGTAAACTTGGTTAATCAGAACCTTCGTAGGGACAATGATTAACGCTCTGAGCTTGTTTACGGTTCTTTTTGATAGCATTTGCACAATCGGTATAGAATACCCTAAAGTCTTACCGGATCCTGTTGAAGCATTCACTAAAATATCACCAACTCTTCTAGTCAAATGCTTTTTTGATATGGCCATTGCCGAATTTAACGCAGGCAAGATAGAAGTGAGAAGGACAGTCTGAATGGGAAATGACTCCATTGAAAAATGTTTCTCAATCGCTTCCAAAAGTTTTGGATCTAAATTCTCAGAGAACTCCTTAAAAGGCTGGCTCATTGTGTCATCAAAATAAACTTTCCTTATTTCTTGCCATGCGATGAGTTTATGTTCGAACGAGCTCGCCTTTGTAAGATGCGCATCTTTAACTATCGCTGGTTGTGGAATCTCAGTTAATGGATTGGCGATAACTGTTTCACTTGGTAAAGTATCTTCGTCCTCTATTGTTGGCATAATCTTATCTTGTATACTGAGAGTTTGTTGAAATCTTCCTAGAACTTTACTATATTTACCCAGGTCTTGCGGAATATTGTTTTCCTCGGGATCTATCTCGAATGAATCATCTTCCATTTTATCTTCACCAACTATACTTGTGTCATCCATCATATGGCTGCTTTCCAGCTCCGATTCTTCGCTGGAATCATCTTCATCATCACTTTGGTTCGATGCTCTTCTTTTTAACGGAATTGACTTCTGTTCAACGGATTCAGGAGCTTGAGCATCATTTGCTGCTATCTTAGTAGGATCAAATCTCACAGCAAACATATTACAACTGAATATTAAGATCAGTGGGTCTGATAAGGTAAACACTTGTTTTTGTCCACTTTTCTGTCATCCTCATCGCATCCGGCATCCGGAAATTTTTCAATGTTACGCCAATACTAAATAGTGCATACAGACAAAATCCAAGATCAATACATTATCTGGGACAAGCTT
Source organism: Hagleromyces aurorensis (assembly GCA_030705145.1). NCBI lineage: Eukaryota > Fungi > Ascomycota > Saccharomycetes > Saccharomycetales > Saccharomycetaceae > Hagleromyces > Hagleromyces aurorensis. The sequence goes on along the minus strand of JANIWU010000004.1, from coordinate 7,739 downwards.
GCATGTTAAAAGGTTATTACTGCAGGACAAAAAACCGATTAACTTCTAGCTCAGACTTATATTGGAAAGCATAAATGCATGGCACATTATCTTTATTAGCTAGGTCTGCATGGAAGGGTCCACACATTGTTCCTTTACCAATTAAGGAAGCCATGTCAAAAGGAACCCCGATAAGAACAAACGCAAGGTCTGCCACAATACTACCACAGTTCGTGGGTTTGAAGTTTCAGGTTCACAATGGTAAGGAATATGTGGCTTTTGAAGTTTCAGAGGACATGGTTGGAAGAAAGCTAGGTGAATTTGTTCCTACCCGCAAGAGATTCAGTTACACACAAACAAAAAATAAATGATACAGTTGTATTAATCTGAAAAATGTGGTTTCCCTGTAAATATACTCCAAACCAGAGATGACATACATGCAACGATTTGATTGAGCACGCCAAAAGTTAATGGAATTCTTATACTAGTATATTTTAACGTGTCTATTTTATTTAGATTCTAAAGACGATAAAATTCCTATTAACATATCAGTTATGCCTTGTTAAGCTCCTAGATCATCAGATCTATCTCCATGAGAAGCTTCCATAAGTTTCTCTTCCCTGATCGCACCAGTGCGATCAATATTCGGCCAGTTTCCCCAGTTGGCCAAGCGTAAAATTAAACATGTGGCATTATCAGCATGCCTTCCGCCAATGGCAAGGATGTATTTTATTACCTCCTCAGCCACAAACTGAGGGGAGGCAGTCTTCAAGCCCCGCATGTTCACGGTTGATGTGACTAAATCTACCAACTCTTGGTCTGACATTAGATCCGATACCCCATCTGTTATTAAGCATATGAAGCATTCTTCGCCACCAAACTGCAATTTTGACCTTTCAGAATGCGGTAATTGCAAAGTACTCCCAATTAAATACGAATATATGTCTGGTTCGCTTGTCAAGCCATCTTTTTTCCCAACTAGATCTCCGAATGCTCTGGTGTTGGCGAAATTATTTAAAAATCTTGTATCCCCAAACGAATCTGTTTGAAATGAGGACATTGATCTCAGTCTTTGGGATTCCCTCGATGACGATGGATGGTGAGGTTTTGTTAAACTATGGGCGATACCATTTTGGTCGCATATGATAATTTTGGTATCACCAACCTGAGTAATGACAAGTTTCAATAAACCATTGGGATCAACAAAAAAAGATTCATCATAGGATAGTGTCTCATCAAATGACGATACAAAAATTGAAGATGCTGTTGAGCCACCTGGATATGTTTTAATCATGTCAGAAAATGAAGCAGTGGGAGCATTTTCAGAGCTGTACCCGCAGCAGACATCGAGATCAAACTTTAGGTATGTATAGTACAACCTTAGCCTCTCTTGCTCCGTAAGTAGACTGGTCTTGTCTATGAGATTTCCCCATTTGTCAAATATCATACGAGAACCTGATTGATCCAGACCAAATAGAACCTGTTCTTGCTTGGTGTTACAGTTTTTAATATACCTATCGTAGAACACTTCACAATTACTCAGCATGCTTTCCCAGTATTTTCCTCCAATGGTATCGACGTATCTCTTTAGCAAGTTTTCAAAATCTTCTCTAGTTGGAGTTGAATTAACCAACTGGTTGTGTAAATTGTCTGCCAGCTCTTTGGACACTCTGCCTTTGCCTCCATGACCGTCAAAAATGGACAGATTCAATACTGATCGCCGACAAACGTAATCTCTTCCCTCTAGCATACTATTTGAGTGCAACATCTGCATTTCCTGTGTAAGCGAGGGTAGTTTTAACATGTTTATCGAGTAGGCGTCTTCGTTATACATCCTGTTGATCCTACTAGAAAAATGACCGATGACACTTGGAAACTTGTTCAAATGAACTCTAAGCATCAATGACTTATCTGAACTGTCCTTATTCAACTGCTTCCCTTCCGCACTGATATTAGGTGGAATGCCATTCCACCTCTTGGTTGTCCCGAAATTGGGGATTAGATTCGCTGGTTTCAAATGAATAAACGATTGAGTTTTACCCATTTCACGCCAACTTTTCTAATACGGTGCAGACCAATAGATTGTTATAACATGAACAGAGTCAGTTTCAAGCTGACTTTTTTGTAAAAAACACTTTCAAAGGCTTTACAGCGTATGCTGATGCCGGGTTTAGTCCAATCAAGTCAACCCTTTATTAATTGACACGACTCCTGATTCTATCAAGAATTGGTTCAATTCCCAATTGTAACCGAGCCTAGATCTAGCACCTTGTTTGAAAACCCGAGAAAGCTCCAACAACTAAGGTTTTTTGTCTGACATATCCGTTATCTTCCCTGGCCGCTGTTTTCACGAATAACATTATATTAACGGGCGGGGGACCGGGACCACATCTAATTTGCACATACTCTCATTAAATTTTCTAATAGAACTTGAAAAATACCCAATTGAAGAATCGACCGAATAATAGAAACGGAATACAAAAACAAAGAGAGTAGCACTTGGCTATATCAATCCCCTAACAAAAATGTTTTCTAGGATATTTGGCCTACCAAAGCTAAAACTTATACCAGCCCGGAATCTTTTGAGAACTTCAAGCTTGTACACAACGTTCCCCGCCTTCCATTTACAAAAAGCTCAAACCTTTTCTACTTCAACTGTATTTCAAGCTACATTAAACCAGATCAAAAGAGGAGTGGAGCCACCAAAACGTAAAAAGGTGTCGGTCTCGCCAGATCTTCAGAACTGTCCCATTAGAAAAGGTGTTGTACTGAGGGTTATGGTTCTGAAGCCAAAGAAGCCAAATTCAGCGCAAAGAAAGGCTTGCAGAGTAAGATTGACTAACGGTAAAGTAATATCTGCTTATATTCCAGGTGAAGGACACAATGCACAAGAACACAGTATCGTATACGTCCGCGGTGGGCGTTGTCAGGATTTACCGGGTGTTAAATACCATCTAATAAGAGGAGCTGGTGATCTAAGTGGCGTGGTAAATAGAATAACATCAAGGTCAAAATATGGTGTTAAAAAGCCGACAAAGGAGGTTTAGTTGCATTTTTAGAGATAGGCTTTCATTCTGTAAATACTTAGACATATTCTAAAACAAAGCCCGATTTAAGAAGGCGGAGACGATTCAAACACGACAAGCTTGCAACAAAAGCTAAGCAAAACGATCGTTGGTCGAAGAACAGCTACTCTAGGGAACTAGAGTCGTGAAGTAGCGTTTCTACCACGGTATGTACAAACGACATAATCCACTCATATGACTACTTGTATGAACAAGATACGAAAGGCTGCATGTAGTCTATGATTTATTAATCATTAAAGTGATGAATTGTTAACTAAACACCTTTGCTAGCGATATATTTCGGTAACAGTTGCTGCTGTTTTGACATGCACAAGCCGTTTGCCTGTAATATCGTAAAACATGATAACACTCATCCCTGATGCTGTTCTCAGACAGAATGTCAAACTCTATAGGGGAAGTTCGGAACAGTTGAAGTTATGGTAGGAGCGTCAAACAGAATCAAAAAGCGAACAACAGTAACTGTTACGGGAAGTTAAGTTTTGAAGCGTAATTACGTGATAATTGCATTTACCTGCTGTTAAAAATGCTACACTTACAACCCCAGAATCTTTTAATCCAGAAAACTCTAAGTGAAGCGCTAGATGCGAACAATAATGGCAATCCTCTGACTTTGGACAGAATTATTTCAGATTTCGATTACACGACTTTCCATATCTCTAATTCGCCAGAAGATAAACAGATCCTTTGGCTGAGCATCAGAACTAAAGCGTGGAAAAGCGTTTCCGAATGCCAGGGAGGTCAAGGGCTAGTGCCATATTTACAACAGAAATTGTCTCAACTGGGAGGAGTGACCCCCATATCGACCAATGAACCAGGATACGACTTCACACTTCAAATTGACCTGAAACAATTGAACGATGGCACAATTGACCAACTCTCTTTGCTGAAGACGCATGTGCTAGCATATTCATTCCAGTTGGCTTTTGATGAATTCGCTAAGTTAAGCAATATCCCAATACCTGTAGATGGGACAGCTGCAGAGTCGAACACATTGCACGTCATCCAATACAGAACTGACGAGAGCATTTTCATCAAGCCTGCCAGTGACCGTATTACTGTCATCTTTGAAACCATTTTTGCGGATGAAACGGATAAGGTGTTTGGGAAAGTTTTCTTGCAAGAATTTGTCGATGCAAGAAAGAGAAATAAGACCATTCAATCTGCTCCACAAGTCTTGTTTTCACATGAGCCACCTTTGGAGTTACAAGCCTACCAGCCAATCATGTCTAAATTTCAGGCTTCAACACAAAGCGATATCAGCAGAAGATTTATTACATTTGTCCTATTTCCCCGTCATGTTCAGACACCTGATTTGCAATTTGCATCTATTTGTCACCTAACCCTTTTCAGAAACTATTTCCATTACCACATTAAATGTTCCAAGGCATACATGCATTCAAGAATGAGGTTTAGAGTGGACTCATTCATTAAGGTTCTGAACAGAGCTAAGGTTGATGAGGATGATGAAGAGAACATCGATACAAACCAACAGCAGCCAACAAGAAGAACAATTACCGGTAGGAAAATGGTTTACTGATTGGATTTTTCAGTGTATATGTAAAATGGAATTAAAACAGCGTTAATAAATATAAAACGTGACTCTCACACAGGAACGTATTTAATGATAACATGAAAATTTTCTTGAAATGACAATAATATGTATGGCAATAAAGGCTTGCTGAACGGAAGCACCTGAAATCTTGGTGATAGTCACCATATTAGAGCCCAATTATCCAAGAACTATAGGTTGTTTTAAGCAAATAAATCTAAGTATCTAAATACTTTTTTTTTGTGATTGAACTTTTCTAGGGATGTCATTTTTTGGGTTTGATACCTCCTTGCCGGAGTCTGCCTCCAGGGAAAGGGTTTCAAAGGACAAAAACGCCCAGGCTATGGATTTTGAAGAGACATATCGTGGATATGGTGATTTTGATCCAGAAGATGATGATTATTTGAATGATGAAACATTTGGTGTCAATGTAGATGTTGGAACCGATTTTGACTTTGGCCATAGGAACAACAATTCAGGTGGGCAATCACAATTGCCTAACCAAACGCATAGCTCTGCTGGTTCTAGTTCTTACGTTACCACAAATAGATCCTATGCTGCGGCAGCATCTTCAGGTGCACATGCACCAATTGAAACCGCTGTTGATCTGAAACCCATGGAATCTTTATGGAGTAACACACAGCCAACAAATGCTCCGCAACAAATGCCATTGAACTATTCAACACCATCAACAGCCGGCCAACCCCAGACTCTATCAATGGAGGAACTGGAGAGACAACAACGCCAAATGCAAATGTCGGCTCAACATGGTTTTGCTGGAATGCCCCCTACATTTAATGCTGGATTTCCTCAAGGCTACATTCCACCTCAATCGCAAGGCCAACCAACTGGACCAAATATGGGCGGGCAAATGATGAATCAATTTCCTCAGCAATTCCCACAAGGCCCCATGCTAGCTCCCCAAGGTCAACAGCAACAAGGACAAATGCCATACCAGCAAATGTTTCCACAACAGCAAATGCCCCCAAATTTCGCAGTTCCAGCAGAAAATTTCCAACAGGTTCCACAACAGCAACATGTGCCACAACAACTGCCACCTCACATGAATCCAAGTTTAACCCAAAATGCCTCTCCAACTCCTCAAGCAATCGTGTCTCCTAACGCCGATCATACTTCTCTATCACCACCTGCAACACAGGTTACAGGACAACAAATTGATTTAATGAACCAGGAAAACAACCTAATCGGAGAGCATGTTCAGGCCACGCAACAGCAAGGTCTATCTCGCCAAGCTCCACAGGGTATGCAAAATATGAGAGAAACTAGGGGCCACCGCCAGAGGAAGGAGCCTCTTTCCCAAGAAGAACATAAACGTTTACAGATACGTCAGGCGAAGGTTGACAAAATTTTGAGACACTCTGGTTTGATGACTCCTCGTGATAAAGACTTTATTACACGTTATCAGTTGTCTCAAATTGTTACGGAGGACCCTTATAACGAAGACTTCTACTTCCAGGTTTATAAGATCATCCAACGTGGTGGCGTGGTAGGAGAGTCCAATAAGGATTCTATTGCCCGTGCATATTTGGAACATTCCGGTCATAGATTGGGTGGTCGTTATAAGCGTGCAGATGTTGCTTTGCAAAGAATGCAAAGCCAGGTGGAAAAAGCCGTCACTGTAGCCAAAGAAAGACCTCAAAGAAGCAAGGACCACAAGGATAACGGTCGGGAAGGTGTATTGGGTAAAATTTCGTCAGCTATGAACAGTAAAGCACCACGTAGGCAACTACAGATTCCTTTACATAGAGGTGGTGACGATGCAGCTGTTTCTGAAGAGAGTAGCAACAAGACATCCCGCTCTGGGACACCTGCATTGGACGAAGTTGCAAAATCATTGGAAAACGTGGAAATAAGCCAGAAGGCAAGGTCAAGAAGAAGATCATCCTACGCATTCACTTCCGTTGACCAGAACTCTGTTCTTTCCCGTTCTGGAGGCAGGAAGTTTGTACTTTCGTTAATCGAGACAGTATATGAGGAGGTTTTAGAATTGGAAGCCAAGTTAAGAAATGGCGAAACGGTTGACAATGCAGCTTTGTGGGAGGCATTGCATATCGGAGACAAAAGCTATGATGTTTGCCCATTTATCTCTATGCTATCATTTGACAAAGGGGTAAAGATTATGCCCAGAATTTTCAACTTCTTAGACACTGCTCAGAAATTGAAGCTGCTACAAACATTCTTTGGGGAATTGTCTCATTTGAATATTATCATCATCAGTTCATATAAGACCAACATATCACCAAACGAGGATCAGTTGAAGAAAATCGAACTATTCCAGGCTGTTTTCTTGAAAATTATTGTTTCCTTTCTCTCTAGCAACGCAAACTTTATTGAAATCATGGGTCTCTTGTTGTACCTCATCAAGAACAACAACGTCTCCTTCATCTCCACATCTAAAATTGGTCTGAACCTTATTACCGTTCTAATTTCACGTGCTGCACTAATCAGACAGGACATAAACAGGACAAACGTTTTGTCCTCGCCGGAGATCTCTGCTTGGAACGAAGTTTACGACAAACTGTTCACGTCGTTGGAGACTAAGCTAGCATTGGTATTTCCACCCAAAGAATACACTGACAAGGTGGTTGCCGTTGGCGCATATTCGTCTGGCGGTCCTCCAGTGAATGGCCAACCGCTCTTTTATGACCAAGCGTACATCTGGCAGTTTTTGGCCTCGCTGGCTCTAAGTGGTAAGCTAAACCATCAACGGATTATCATCGACGAGGTCAGAGACGAAATATTTGGCACTATAGATGTCGCAGAAGCTTTGAAAAAGGACGCTCAAGCTCAATCAAACACGCTGTACAGAAGAGAGAAGCTGTACCAAGACCTGAACCTGTTCCTGAACGTAATGGGCCTGGTTGCTCGCGATGGAGAAATCACAGAACTGAAATAAATAACGTATGTATAAATAACCCACTGTATGATATTCACAGGGGAACACAGTGCATGGCACTCCTCGATCACTTTTTTGGCAATGCCTTTTGAGCACGGCTGAGTTGCATTTATCTTCCTCCACCTAGAGTACTTGTAGACTCTCCTTCCTGAGTCTGATCACGTGAGCTAAAACTCTCGAATAAGACGCCGCGGAACGAGGTCCCACA